>JAVJIF010017071.1:0-89741 GCA_038442645.1 Agave tequilana
TCTATGTGTTATGATAATCATTCTAATCACCAAATTTGGCCATTCTATTTGTTACAAATTGTATTTCCAAAAGTATGAGTTTACTCACTTAAATTAGAAAATCCTTAAAAATGACTCGAATACAATCCCATGTAGTTGATATTGGGATGACTCGAAACACAATCCCATGTAGCAATTACTTTAATCATGTTCATATCCAATTCTACCTACTATTCACATTTACTTAATTTAAGAGTTCTAGTTTACTCACTCGACCGTTGACGTAATAAGACTATAAGTCTAAAACAAGTACCAATACTAGACACTCTCCAACAATAGATCTATAGATCTAACTTGGCTACATCAAGTAACTAGTTCATATAGTTTCTGATACCTTAGTTAAGTTCCTTATTCGTTCACAGAAGGAGGGTACGAGTCCTACTACGGTCGTATTTAAATCGAGGTTTATACGATATTACAATTTCTCAGTTACCTAGCTAAGAAAACTGAAGGACTTAAGGTTCATGTTCTATCATATGTACACATCTACTATGATAGTAATTTTAGACACGTTAGTCATTACAAACTGGACACGATATAACCGTTTGAATATGAAAGGATTACACATACAACGAACATAGCACAGCGCATATATGAGTCAGAACTGGAAGGAGAGAGAAAAGAACCTTGCAATGGACGAAGAAGTTTCTCAACGTCACAAAATTTTAGTGGCTTTACAACAACAAATCTTTAACTAACCTCTCCAGGACTCCATGATATTAACTACCTAAGGAAGAGTCAAGGATACATTAACTTGTTAAATACGGCAATGTATCTTTCTGATAAAGGCAAAAGCATAGAAAGGGAATGATCCTAGAATTAGATTGCCTTCCTTGGACTGTATCGGAGCTCCAAATACAAGGAAATAGGGGCGTGCTAGAAACAAATTTCAATTCTAGATCCTTAGATAGATGTCAAATTTTGATTCCAAACTGATGACCAGACAATAAGGAGGAACAAGGTTACATAGTATATCGAGTGACTCAAATATGATTAGTTAAGAGGGTGTCCGCTAGTCAAGATTCGCTTATAGCTTAGAAGGCATAAGAGCATACTTAGATTGGCCAAAATTATCTCACAAAAAAAACCAAAAGAGAAAAGGCCCATTTCATAAGGAATAATCTAGTGGTATTGAATTGGAAATAACCAAGACTCGAGCTTGGACTATATTACAATATTGTCGAGAACTCGTCTACAGTTCAACCCAAAGTATTGGACTTTGAGACTCATGTAGAGGCTATGTACGTATACTAGGTTATAAGTCTTCTAGTTTTCTTAAGGGTACCCAAGCGATACTAGAGAATTAAAATTTTCTCATGCAATAGCCAGAATCAAAAGGAAAAAGAAGGTCGACCAAGCATTGGAACAAATGGTTAATTATAAGGGATTTATATAAAGGTTGAATTCTCTCGATATCTATTCTATTTTTTTAAAAATTCTACTCTTAGAGTATGCCACATTTTAACTCTATTTTAACTCCTTTCATATTTGCTTTAAGTAAATGAAACCAAGAAAATCAAATTGAGTAATAAATTGAAATTACATCAACTATATTTGTCATCAATCTCAAAATGGTGTATATGAAAATATATTCCAATCATGCCATATGGTGTAACCGTAAACGAGTACTCCGGTCTCAATCCTAATTTTTATATTAATTTTTTCATTTATTTAAGCTTCCTCTCCCTATTTCATTAAAATTTCCCTTATATGAAGCTATGGTTCGAGTACCGATTAAATTTCATTAACACATGAGTCTCAATTAGCCATGATTAAATTATTTTACTCCAGTTTGTTTCGATGATAATCGTTGTACATGCAAGAATATGAATCACTATTATCAACATTTGGCAACCCAAGTAATCTACTTGTCAATATACAATGCCAATTCAAACTTCGTATACCAGAAAATTCATCTCATCAACCAACCAAGAACACATGATACGTTAAATTAACTATGCACACTTAATCCAAAGTTTTCTAAAGGAACCACACTATATGCGCACCATCCCACTCAATCAACTAAATCATGAGATCCAAGTCTCTAATCATAACTACTTAATTGATTTAGGTAAAATTTTCAATAGAAGCAAAAAAAATCGAATTATAATAGGTTCAAAAAGAGTCACTCACAATAGGCTTTTCAGAGAAGAAAAGAATTCAAGAGTTAAATTAAGAAAAAAAATCTCCCTCACCTCAAATAGAGCTAACACCCATAAGTTGGGGTTGCCCTCCTGCTTGTGCTTCGCCGTGCTCGCCTACAGCCTCGACGGCGACGCGCTCCGCCTGGAGCTGGCGCCCACACGAACCAGAGAGGGAGGAAGAGAGAGACAGAGAAGAGAGAAATTGAGAGTTAAAGGGAGATTTTGTAGGGAAATGAGATGGGGGCTTTGGTTTCAATCTTTGGAATTTTTTTCCTTTCTTTTTTGGTTTCTCCTCCAGATCTGAGAACGAAGCCCTGAGATGCAAATGAGATAGAAGGGGTTAATAATTATTCCTTTTTGCACACACACCCTATATTAATATTTATTACCATTTTACAGCTTCTCTCTCTCACCCACACACACATCATGCCAAATAGACACACAAGATCCAAACTAAATCTTAGTCATTGATCACACCCCTAAATGTATACCTACCTCACTCCACTAATTCCTCAACAATATAATATTATGATATTTCAAATGTATTACATTGTATTTTTCTTGTATTTTGTCAATATACGCATACACTATTTTAATACATATATGACCATACACAATATAATATGTAAAATTATCATTATTATATATATATGTACATGTATTCATACAAGGATGATCGTATTCCGTAAATTTTCACATACAAATACACACACGTATATACAGACCCACAAATTTATCCCACATCAAAATTTCCTGCAAAATTTCTAGAAGTCCACTTTTACAGAAGATTGATTTAATCATCACATCGGATAATCCTGTATAAATTTTATTAATCAAAGGTTAGACTATGAAATCAAGACTTTTAAAAAACGGAGTTTTACAATAGTCACCCATACAGGAACTGTGGTAATCTGCACTATATTGAACAATAGAAATACAAGAATCAGGTACAATAACCATGATTACGGTAATATTGCTAACAAATATACTAAAAATTACAATGATAGTACTAGACTTCCAGTAAGGGTGTGTTCGGTATTGCTTTTGCTTACAGACAAGTCCTTTCTCATATAGAGCTTTTGTATAAATACATGCTTGGTTATTTAAATGTTTTGAGTACTTATTTGAAAAATGTAAATATTTAAAATAGATTATTGGAGGAAGTTAGGATAGAATTAATGGATGAAAGAAAGTTTAGATAAGATTTATAACTTATAACAGGAGAAATAGAGAGAATAATGCAGTTAAACATCATATTACGTGAGAGATCATGGAGAGAAAAGCGGAGATAAGTTTTGGCTTGTGTGGTTGAGAAGCCACATTTTTTTCCTTCAAAATGCAGCTTATTGACTTTTGTTTTTCTTAGACATCCTTTTTAAAACGGTTAGCAAACATTTAATTTTGCTAAAAAAAGCACTTGCTTTAAAAGTGGTGAAAATACTTATGAGAAGTATTATCACTACACCAAAACTTCGAAGTTATTGTGAGGATTAAGGATAATATTTTTATATTCTAACACATCCCAACAAATCGAGCACTCTTTTCATGGGCCAAAATCTAAGCTTTTGTGAAGCGGTAATTTCTTTTAATTCACTTTTTAAATGTGCGCTCAGTGGAATTTAAACAACTTGGGTTGCTTTGATATCATATAAAAGTGACGGTCAGTACACCAAAACTCTGAAATTGGTAAGAGTTGAGAATAATAGTTTCATATTCTAACAAGAAGCAATGCCAAACCCACCTGATGTAAAACCACCTAGATTGCAATCACCTTCAAATCGTAACCAAAATTTAAATTGAGAAAAAAGATAAAATTTGGGTTTCCACCCCTTGCACGGGCTTCTCACCCTAAACTCGAGAGCAGTTGAACTCAAGAATTTAACACACAATTTGAGGAAAAGTTTTAATCATTCATTCCTTCCAACAAGACAGTCTAGGGGGCCTTATATAGGCTTTACAAAAGAGAACTACTGGGAAATAACCGATGTGGTACTAAACGTCCACAAAGGAATACAAATAAAGCTAAAACACCAACTCAAATAAAGCTGAAATAAAATACTAAATCCTCTAAATAAGTAAAGCATGAAAAGATAAATGGGAACTGCGTGATGTCCTCATCAATTCCCTCGGGGTGGGAGGAACTCGACCCTGTCGAATGAGGACTCTCCTCACGAAGCATCTCAATCGGGCCAAGGTGATGGTCGTGGCAGCAGCATGGGAACATCATGTCGAGACCATGGTGGCGGAGGAGGAGCTGGTCTCCATGACAGATCGGTGGTGGAAGATAGCGGCACGATCAAGGAACAGAGAGTAGAGCGAGGTGCATCATCCTGGCTGAAAACGGAGCTGATACCAGGATCCCACGGGCTATCCATCTCGTAAGCAATGTATGCAATCCTCTTAAGAGTCACTTCGAAATCTTTACGCCAAGCATGCAACTTTCTCGTGGCCTCAGAGTGACTCGTAACCATCACCCTATCATCAACTGTAAATTCCTGCAAAATACTATGTGGGTATGCAGCAAATTTGTAGGTGTTATTGCAAGTTGCTATCAGCCTAGTGATATCATCAATATGTGCAACAGGCAGATGCAATGCATTAGGTATTCTAAGCATAACTCCTAACGAAGGGAGAATGAGAGATATGATATGCCTAGAAGGACACACACCTAACGATGGAGGTACAGAGGACTCGGACACAAACTCTAAACAACCCGAAAAAGAAGTATTAGAAACTCTCTGCTGGACCTTGGCAAGAAATTCAGGTGACTCCCTAAAAGATGAATTGATAGGAATCACCATAAAACTAGGTTCAACACAAGGAGACTCGAATGGCTGATTAGGCACAGTGGGTATATTAGGCTCAACTGTTTCGTCCACGTCATCATTGGCACTATCAGAAGACATGTGAATTTCATCAATAACCTGTGTGACAGGATCAACGGCTATGTCTTCAATTATATTAACAGTTTTAGAAGAAACTTGGTCTTCCTTAACAGTCTTCGAATTGTCAACTTCATCAGTGGGTAAAGTTCTAACATGTTGACTTTCCGAGGGGCATTGATAATTATAATGTCCATAGCCCTTACATTTAGAACATTTGACCTTGGCATTGACCAGCGTCTTGAAAGTCAAGTCCAATCTTAAGGCCACATCAAAGGCATCTTCAACGGTGTCTAGGTCATAGGGGCCAGTAATCATAGCATGTTTTATTTTAGGCCGTAAACCCCAAATAAACCTAGTTAGAGTCTCAGAAGGGTGCTCTCTCACTTCACTGCGATGGGTTAAGTCCTTAAATATGGTAATGTACTCATGAACGGACATATGACCCTGATGGAGATTGTGTAACTGGTCTAAGTAGGAGTCCCTATAATGCTGATTAGTCATGATGACTCAAGCAAGCAAGCAGATGCAATGGAGAGTCCTAAAGTCAATTAAACTAAATGTATGCACTAAACAAAAATTCCCTAAAGTTTAAGGCTTAAATGTAAACAAAAATGCATTCCTAAAATGATGAAAAGATGCAAACACTAGATCGAAGCAAATAGCACTTCTACCAACAAATTATAGCAATCCGTATAGTAGTTGCAAATAATCAACAGTTAATGAACTAAGTCAAGTTGTGATATCACCTGAGGTGGAGTCGTTCACTCCTGGGAAGGCGACCGTAGCTCAAACCTGAATGAGACTGCTGTAGGCGCGTAGTACTGGTCGTCACGAATCCACTGCCTCGAAAACGGATCAATTCGGATTTGAAACGAACCCTGAATGGCCTCCGAAAGATATGACCAGCCGCCGGACTGAATTGAACCAGACTAGGTCTGGTCTGGATCCTAATTAAGTTAGACCTGGTCTGGTCTGTTCAACAGTAGTCCGGGTCCGATTGGGTCGAGTGTGTGCTGTGAATCCAACTCGATTCGGTTGTGTCCCTCAAAAGAGACCACACGTGAGTCTGCTTCCCCCTTTTCGAGCTCAGATCTAGGGCAGAGCTCAGTGGTGACGCAGGCGGCGGATTCGGTCGGCGAAGATGGCCGGCGAAGCTCTCCCGCGAGCTCGACGAGACGTCGGAGATGAAGAACACGGTGAACTGCTCCGATCCGCGCCGATCCGCTCAATGGTAAGATCGGATGAAGGCAACGAGACTCTGGATCTCTCCCCTTTTTCACCCGAATCCTCTGTTCTCCCTCTTCGAGCCCGGCTAGGGCTGTCCCCTTGTCACACTGATGACAAATAGGGAGGCGGTGGATCCCGGTGCCGGCGGAGGCTCGCCTGCCGTCGTCGGTTGACGAAGATGAGGGCGTTGGAGGCCTTCGCTGGTGTCGGCAGCGCCCTGGGAAGGTTGTGGTGGCGCAGAGAGAATAGAGACGAGAACGGGCTCGCGCCGAAGGAACGACGACGTCGGAGGTTGTCGTGGATGCAGATCTGGACGAGACGATGATGTTTGTGGAAGGCGACGGCGACTGCGACTTCTTCATCGAGCGGAGGCACGATTGAAGACGAGGATGGCAGTGTTGGAGGACGTCGGTGATGATGACGTCGTCAGGCAGAGGTGGGGACGACTTTGTCGGCGTCGGCCCAGAGAGGTCGTCGCTGGATCAGGTCAACGCCGGAGGGGGCGTGGATCTCGTGGTGAGATCAGTAGCAGCGCCTGATCGGGGTTGAAGGCGGGCGCGTAGAGATGGTGGTGATGGAGATGGCGACGCTCCGACTTTGGTGGTTGCTTGATGGCGGCGTTGATCGTCGAAGGTGAGGACGAAGGCAGGGACGACGACGTTGGGCGAGCGATGCTGGGTCTTAATGAAGATCTGGAGGCGGCGGCCTGGGGCGTCGATGGTGGGGCGTTGAAGATTGGGTGTCGTTGACTGGAGGAGATCTGCTCGCAGGGGAATTTGGAGGAAGATGAACAGTGTAATTTGGGATTTTCGAAGGATTTTTTTCACTGTATTTTTTTTTCTGAACAGTGTAATCTTTTTTTTTCTTTTTTTTTTTTTCTTTTTTTTTTTGACTGGATCTGGTATATAGATCTAGGGTTTGGGAGATTGAAAGAAAAATTTGGAAAAGATAATATTTGAAGAGGATTGAAAACCGGTGCTCTGATACCAAAATGATGTAAAACCACCTGGATCGCAATCACCTTCAAATCGTAACCAAGATTTAAATTGAGAAAAAAGATAAAATTTGGGTTTCCACCCCTTGCACGGGCTTCTCACCCTAAACTCGAGAGCAGTTGAACTCAAGAATTTAACACACAATTTGAGGAAAAGTTTTAATCATTCATTCCTTCCAACAAGACAGTCTAGGGGGCCTTATATAGGCTTTACAAAAGAGAACTACTGGGAAATAACCGATGTGGTACTAAACGCCCACAAAGGAATACAAATAAAGCTAAAACACCAACTCAAATAAAGCTGAAATAAAATACTAAATCCTCTAAATAAGTAAAGCATGAAAAGATAAATGGGAACTGCGTGATGTCCTCATCACCACCCTAAACAATGGCAATCTTTACTACAATTTTTTTCCCTGATTTTCAAATCACCAATGCCTACCATTCCTCTGCCACACATGAAATGCCATCTCAATCAATTCTCCACCACATTATCCTTCTCAATAATGGCTACAGTTCCTTATCAATCTCCATCTATTCGTTCCCTTAAAAGTTTACAGCTAGCTCATTCAAAAAATAAAAAAAATTAGTAAGAGAGGAAAAGGCAAAGACGACGAAGTTGTAGGTTCCAATTCTAAGGGGGAAAATATGGGAGACAAAAGCAGGTGCGGGCCTCATGCACTAAACCATGCATTTAATTCTTTCTCATTAAGGATAATAACGTAACTAGTGCTCTAAAAGGCAGTCGTCATATGATGGGTGCTCCATTTTGATCCCCTTATGTGGCTGGCTATTCTCACCTATATTTTTACTAATTGTCCACCATAACGGTCTTATATGGACCACATGTTAAGTAATGTAGATGGCATTATCAAACTCATTGTAACCTAGTTTACTATCTTAATTGTCAACACATGTAACCTTATCTAGAATGGGCTTTATACTGCAAGTGATGCTTACGCAAAGTGGTAAAACCTCTTTGAAGTGAGCAAAAGGTACCAGGTTCAAATCCTCGCTTGCACGAGGCCATGACCTATTTTCAAATTTTTAAAAAAAAAAAAGAAAGAATGAGTCTTTTACTACAATGTGGGTTAAGTTATTAAAGATAACATTTTTAATCATTCCCAAATTAACCCAGCTGTTATCCCCTTTCTATTTTTGCTAGTGAAATGTTAGTAAAGTTGATATGCCACCTTTGATGATCGACCATATCATAACCACCATCAAGCCACCTGCATCAAACCATCTCTCCAAAGGAATCAATAAGTTTTTCAAAAAAAAAAAATCCCTTTTTTCTTTCTACTACTTTTCATATTTCTCTCTTATTCTTAATATTTCAAAAAAAAAATCTGAGACTTGTTGTAAATAAGGCTTTCTACTACTTTTCTTATTTATCTCTTATCCTACTTATTCTTAATATTTCATTGCTTTTATATCTTGTTATTAACTCTTTTGGACTAATTTTCCCCACTATTCATGTTTTATCTAAAGTTATTATATTTATGTTATTTTGAAGGAGAAAATGAGGAGACTACAAGCTTTAGACAAGCCAATCCAACAAAGCCAGCACATTTGGCCGCACCTTGTTTTCCACCTTTAATTCACTATCGGGCCTGCTTGGTTAAGGGTGATGTGAGGAAGTGAAGAAGTGAGGAAATGATAATAGTTTCCTTTGGAACCTGAGAATTAGTAAGTTTTCTGGTGTTTGGATGTTGTTGGGGATAGTAATGTGAAAGTGGAAGTGGAAAAGTTGACCACACAGTTGACTGCAAAAAATATTAAAATAAAAATTAATTAAGAAAAATAAAAAATAGACTGTAATTAGAATGCAAGTGAGATTTACATGAGCAAAAAATTAACTTCTTTGTGCTACAACTCATTACAAATGAAATTTACGTGACCACAAAATTAACTGTAGCACTTTGAAAGTGAGGAAATGGTTGTGTAAAAGAGAAAAGACAAAAGAAAAAAAACTTTTTTCATTTTCCTTTTCTGGTGTTTGGATGAACAGCGAAAATGGAAAAAGACACTTCCCACTTCCTCATTTCCACCCAATTCCTTGAATCCAAAGAGCTCCATAGTAACAAATATAACTCAGAAGCAGGTGACCACATGTATTAAGGGAACAAATACTCGAAGCTATAGTGTTTTGCAGAAGTGATAATGTTAAGAGAGTTTAGGTGCACTATTGTGTCACCCACCATTTAGAAGGTGAAGCAATATTCTTTCTTAACTTATTTTCACAAAAAGTTTTCATAAAAGAACCGAAGTCAAATTTTGGCTAATATTCACTTCAGTAATACTTGTTAGATTCCTATTAAACAAGTACGGTTTGTTCCAGATCAGAGATCAAAGAATTACCAAGTGTGTGGCTTTGTTCAACCTAGGAATAAATCTAAGAAAGGACTGGGTATTGGAACCTCCTTGTGAGTTGAGCATACAAGTGCTGATGGCTAGAGCGTGCACAGTTACTTTTGAACTAGGATTCCTACAGTAGAAGCATGTACAGTAATTTTGTTGTGCTAGGTTCATGCAATTTAGATTAGTGAATCAATCTTAAAAACAAATAAAAAAACTTCCTTAATTGAAGAAAATGCTAGGGTAAAACTAAACAAATCTCTTAAAATTCGCAACTACTGATAATACCTTAAAGTTTATACTAGCAGTTGACTTGCTTCAGTTGGCTGCCAGGATTATTGATATAGTTTTAGACCACAGATAGTTTCAATTCAGCTTCTGCATGAAATTATTGATGACGGGAATCCACTTATAATCCTAGCATATATCAGCACCTTGACGATTTCAGATTCTCTTATGTCAAAGTCAACCAGCAATGCACTCCACTTTATTCTCCAGTTGGCTCACTTTTTCCAGGCGCCAACCTAAAAATTGCATTGCTTCACATGGTAGCATGGACAGTCTACTGTAAACCCATGTCTATATCAAATGCATACCAAACACAACACCTATTGGGTACTCTTTGGACCAGAGTTTGGAATCTCGGTATATATCGCAGTTTTGGTTCCCCTTTTTGGTTATTGGTATCAGAGTTTCAGTGGTTTCAATAGTTCTGGATCAGGGATCACACATTGATGGCTTTAAAAAAAATAACATTTATTTAAAATTACAAAAAATATTAAAAATAATAGAAATATTTGGCATATTAGGATATTTAATAATTGACGAAGTTTTGATCAGAACTTGTATGATCCACTATTTGATGCAGCAATAATTTCCAAGTATGTGATATTTGAATTCTTAATTTTACACAAATAATTAAAGAAGTTACAATTTTGAGAAAATCAATTTTATAATTACTCATTATAATTTTTAAATATGTTAGTTATAATAATATCAAAGGAGATCTTTTCAGAAAACAAAAAAGATCTAATGTATGTAACAGATTTGGTCTAATTGTTCAGTTGAAACCCAAGTTATAGGTCAAAATTAATATTAAAAAGAACAGATGAGAGACAAAGATCTTAATCCAATATGATATGGTTAGATATATTAGATTCGATCAAATATAATAAAAGGGATTAAACCAACCAAGCATTCAACACTATTAATGATAATTTTCTGACTGGTTAGATTTCTGTAAAGGATATAAAAAAATTCAGCTTTTGAAAGTTGAGTTGTCAGAATCAAAAAATTGACTCTTAAATGATGATGCTTTTGACCATTATAAGCATTGATTATATGCAATAAATCAGAGATTCCACTTTGGTACTCAAAGCCCCAAATCTCCTTGTGTATCAGCATTATCTACAAATATGTACAATATAGGTCAGTTTCGGGCAGTTCTGATCGGCATGCTTGAAATCCAAAATGTATTGGTGATACATATCAATATGGGCAATATCTGAAACCATGCTCATGCGTCCTGTATTTTATAATATATTCTCCAGCCACTTCTTTTGAAAATTTCCAGAAAAATTCTTGCACTTCTGGAAATTTTATGCATCAAAATGCACTTTATCCATTGAATAACACATTCCAATCTGGCATTTCTTTTATTTTTATGTAAAATATCATAGTAATGAAATTTTATTTGAATAGTTTTATATTAATATTCAATAACCTCAAGGTATGGTAGGAAGTAGAGATACATTAAGTTACTTTATGGGAAGATGAAGAGATTCACATGCGTAAAACCATATCTGATAAATGTTAAATGTTACCTCCCAAAAAAGATGTATATGGAATGTCGATGCTTATCAATAAAAAAAAACAATTATACTTTTCCAAATTATAAAGACCTCAGTATTTGACTATTAATAAATTTGGAAAAAATATGCTTACATGTATAGTTGGTGTTATTGACATGGCTCCTACTTTTCAAATGATTTAACTCGCATGTTCATGTCATGTCATGCATGTGCACAATTTATCTTGTCATGTCTATTCCATATTCATATAAAAGTTTCTCATAATTTGTCATTTTCTTGTTGCGGCATACACATGCCTACTGACCCTGCTGCTGCTACATAATTTCCTACAGTACATCCCCAACACTAGATTAGTAAGAGATGAGAACCCCCTCATAATTCTAGAAGAAGGTGTATAATTCTTCATTGATCTCTTCTTTGCTGTAACATGGAAATGAAGAAAATTTTATATTTTATTATATTTTCCTAATTAAACAAAAAAATATAATAATTGATACTCCTTGGCACTAATTTGAACACATTAGTATTGCTCAGGATTCAATGTATCACTGCCATAATTCAGATTGCAATCAACATAGTACGTGTCATTCAAAGGGTATGGCAATCAAGAGGTTACTGCACTAGTGTGTTCTCAGTTTGCCAACATCTGTCACAGCTCATGTCTCCCACTTTGATACTCCTTAGCATCATTACTAATGCTCAAGATTTAATATGTCACTCATATGACAGTCTTAAGCCAGATTGCAACCAACATAGTGCTTATCATTTGAAGGTTAGTAATCAACAGTCGGTGCTAAGCTTGCTTTAAATTTGCTAACATCTATCACAGTTTTTGTCTCGCATTGATCCAATAACACAAAAAATTATCCAGTCCTTCAACACTTGATATATTGACGGTGGTCAAAGACTTTACCCTGTGATGAGATATATGAAGAGAATAATGAAACAGTGACTGTACTATCCATGTCTATATTACGTCCTTAAATGTATGAAGGCTTTCGACACCAACAAGTATCCGATAACACTAGAAGACACCACCAACAAAAAAAAGGTGATGCTCACACAAAATGTCAAGAATATAGTCCTTAAGTAACCTTTAGTTGACCCTCATGGTGTCTTTTGAAATAGACTGATCAAGGCTGAATCAATTACATGATATGCACAGACCAGCTCTAAAGTCCACTTACCAATGACAGACCACTGTCCATGTTAAAACAATTTGTGAGACTATGTATTACTGTTATCAATATTTAATGTCAAATCAAAATATCAGAAAATCTGAATATATCTAAGTTAGCAATGAGATATATTATATGCCACGTTCACAAGAAGGAAGTCTCAGATTCTAAAAGTATAAGACACAAAACATTAAAAGGACAAGGTATGAAAAGATCAACTTAAAACCGTAATGATATCGTGAAAGTCTGAATGGGCTGGACCAACATAACTTGCACTATTAAAATTCTGATTGAACCAGCATCCTCAGAATGTTGTTTCAATCCATCAAGAGTTCAAGACCAGAAACATGTCTTAAGTCATTTTTCGGTAAAGATCTTGATCAAGTGCCAAAAGTTTAAACATGTCAACGATAATCAACTAAACACATCAATAAAAGATTCGATAAGGCACAGGTTTCACAGTAAATAAATCATTCCAATAACACCTCAATGGGTGTTCTTCTTTAATTATGAACTTGTGGACCGACTCAGAAATGATGATTAGATTCAAGAGCATGACTGCTGAATATGTATATCAACCAATTTAAGTTTAAGCATTTTGTCCAGGCATTTTAGGCTATGGCTGCTTGAAGGACCTGAAGTCAGCTCCTGAACGACTACAACTTTTTCACCATGTGCTACAATGATGCAATGATTATTTTAAGATTGAAGATGCAAGCAAGAACATGACCAGACCCAAACATAGGAACCAGCAGAATCCCGTGATGTGCATGCATAATAATTGGGTTATGACAGTTCAAAATTACACAAGCATTACGTGGCATACCTTTGATATCAGGCAATACAGAAAGGAAATACTGGTTACCTGTAACGGAGGCCTCCCTTTTCCCGAAAAAAATCCAGCCACTAACACAGCAAGTGGTGTAAGCCTCTTTAGTGCAATGTACATTGGAATGTTCACCCCCTTCAAGCTTGCCAATGCAAATGCTACATTTGCATTGTAGAATATTGAAACAGGGAGAAGTTTCTTAGCAGTTGCCATGTTTATATCTTTGAATTTTGTATACCCCATGACTCGACCAAAGTGAATAAGAAGAGCTGTTGCCAATTGCTGACAGATTTGGAGATAGAACAGAGAAGAGATTCAACAATACCATCAAATTGAAACCAAAAAGATACAACTTAAATGTCTAGAATGACAACTGGTACCTGTAATGTGAGAAGAGTCATGGAGTAAGCATATTGCATGAGAACTGCCTTATTAATGAAAACCATAGCCATGGAAGCAGCTCCATAGGAGCAAGCTGCAAACAAACTGCAATTTTATAACAGTCAGTTGTTTTTTTTCTTGGCTTAAACAGGTCTGTCAAAGGAATAGCCAATATGCATAGCCAGACAATGAAAGAATGAACTTTTTTCTTCTTAAAGAAAAATCAAACAGAAACATCATATTTTATCTCTTACGCCGAGACAAAGATCGTCTCTAGGCAATAAAATGTCAACTTGAGAAAGAGATAAGGACAATCAAGAAAAGGAAGGCTGGGAACAATAAGCCTTGAAGAAAGTACTGTGAATATAACATTCCTAGAACCAAGCCAAGTCCTCTATCATGTCAAAACAAACTCTTAGATCTTTCAAGGTGCTAAGAACATTAAGGAGGGTGGTTGATCTCCTAAGAGAAGACCATCATGTTGCCTATGGCTGGGCCTTCGATCGTAAACTGGAAAGGAGTTTGTGGCTAAATTCAAGCATGAAGTGAATTGGTAGAGAAAGCCTCATCCACAAAAAAGTTTCAGATATCTAAATCAATTCTTCCTTTACGAAAATTATGACCATCAAAATTCTGCTGGTACCAAAACAATCAAAACGTTCTAATCCAAGCTCACTATGTTAGAATTTCAGTAGCAGTCGTGAACACCCAGCGATAATCCCTAACATGCATGCAAAAGAAATCTCATCTTCTTTTTCACACCACTTCTTTAATCAGTCAACTCTAAGGCAGTATTAGCCAAAAGCTTCAAACAATTTAAAACTCCCCCAACTCTTGAAATAGGCTTCATTCATTCTTATTCCAAAATCCTCGCAAAGTTGCCATTTGTTATTGCATGCATGCAGAATCACTTCTGTTCGTTCTCTCGTCAACACTTAAAATAATTCTAACATCCTCTGTTACTTGAATTGCAACTTATTTTTTTAACCTGATGCATGATTCAAACCAATCCAATAAAAAAACAATCATTCAGGATCCGCTCACAGAAAATTCTCAATAATTCCCGCATGCATGCGGATTTTAATTCAACACAATTTTCTATGTTTGTTCTCTGTTACTTAAAACCAAATTCAAATCAAGAACTCATAATCGAGAGAAGCTGGAGAGAGGCAGAGCTATTTATACCTCAAAAGGGGGCTGGGGTCCACCTCGCTGTCTCCTTCCATGGCGATCGGAGTCGCGAAAACCCTAGCAGAGGAAACTGAGTGGCGATTTCAAATTCAGCAACAGAAACAGGCCCAATTACATCGTCAGAATCAATAAAACCACAAAATTCGGGGGAGATATCCTCGGGGTTAGGGTTAGGGTCCAGAAATGAGTAAAGGGGTGGAGTGATGAGAGAGAGAGAGAGAGAAGGCATGTGAGGAAATGAGGAAGAAACAACTGGCGTGATTGTCGCGTGCCATCGCCAATCAGATCCAGCGATTTTTTTTTTTATTATTTTTTTGAGATAATCAGATCCAGCGATTCTTCCGGTAAACTTTAAAAGAACGAGAGGAAAATTTTAAATTTTGAGACCGATCGCGAGAGGCACAAGAGTCTAGACCACGATTCAGTGTTGGGATCTGTTGATTGATTAGCTCGCTTGGGGGAGTTATTAACTGGGTTAATACTTGGGAGACTACAGAGTCCAGAGTCTCCTTCGAGGAAAAAGAGAGGGGGTAAATTGCAGAAAACCCCTTTAACTATTAGGGGTTTGGCACTTACTCCACTTGAAACATGAAAATCGTCGTTTTACCTCTATAGTGTAACTTCTGTTATATTTCCAGTTAAGAGAGGCCACATGATTCTCATGTGACTCCTAAAAACTCCTTCTAGCCATGTTAACACCCACTAATTTAATTACATCTCTTAACTACTATTAATTAAAATTGTATTTAAAGTCCTTGATTCAATTAACATAATACCACTTTAATTTAATTTCTTTTCTAGAAATCCACAACTGTCACCCCTCCTCCACCATCGTCACCTCCTCCTCCTCAAAACCACCACCATCTCTCCCATCAAACCCATAACCACTGTTTCTTTTTTTCTTTTTCGCGTCCTCAAACCGACCATCACCATCATCTCTTCCTCTTCCTTCTCTCTAGCCCATCACCATCGTCTCCTCTTCCTCTTACTCCTCAAACCCACTAATCTTTTCCTATACTACCATCATATGCATGTTGTGCACCGAACAACAACGACGTAGAGGAAACCCTAAATTCCAGATGCAAAATAGAAGTACCACCAACAACAAATAACAAGCAATCAATGAAAAGAATACAAAACCAGATTTAACGAGATTCGGCCAATTTCGCCTACGTCCTCGGGGCAAGGAAGAGGGAGTTTCTATTGATTTTTTGTGAATCAATACAAGTATTGTAGCATTACATATAAAGAGAGCTCAGCCTCTCTCATATACCCAAAAAAAAAAAACCCTAGGAATCAGTTTCCAAATAGAACTGATTTCCAATTCAGCAGTTTCCCGATTCAGCCCAACTCGTCTGTCAGTCGACCGGTCGGTCGACCGACCCCAACCAACGGTTGACTGCGCCGGTCGACCGTGCCTAACCGAGAGTCAGGCACTTTCAGTCGGTCGACCGGACGGTCGACCGCTCTCCTTCTACGGTCGATCGCTCTCCTTCTGCGGTCGACCGGGCCGGTCGACCGCTACGCCCCGTGCATATTTGTGCACGACGGTCGATCGGACAGGTCGACTGTTCTCCTGCTGTTGTTGTTGATTACCTCTGCTGCTGCTGATTATTTGGCAAAGACCTCGTCGACTTCCTCTCTGTTCCTACAATTCTCTACCTCGGTGAAGATTTCTCCAAATCTGAGCCGAACTAACATACTAATCATCGACTCGAAAGTGGCTGCACTAGTGTGGTTGCCTACGTACCCTGCCCAAGGGATCAAGCCATCCGTAGTTCATCCAAAGGAGCTTCAACAAGCTCATGCAACATGAAGGACGTGGAGCAAAGCCTTACAATGTGCAAACTTGACTCCTGACACCACCCTGGTAAGCATGTCGGCGGGATTCTCCAATGTGTGAATATTCAGCAGCTCAATATCACCCTCATCAAGAATTTCCGAACAAATGGAACCTGACGTCAATGTGCTTCGTCCGTGCATGATATACCTGGTTCTTGGCTAAATAAATAGCACTCATAGTGTCACAGTTGATCTTCAGAAGATCCTGATCCACCCCCAAGTCATCAAGCACGCCTTGAAGCCAATTGCCTCCTTCATAGCCTCCGTCATGGCCATATACTCGGCCTCTGTAGTAGATAATGCGACGGTAGATTGTAAAATAGAGCGCCAACTCACCGGTGCTTGAGAGAATGTAAAGACATACCCCGTTGTAGACCGGCACTTGTCAAGGTCACCAGCATAGTCGGAATCAACATATCCGATACAATCCTGCTTCCCTATGGAGTCCTTCTCAATACCAGACCAACATCAATGGTACCTTTAATGTACCGCAGAATCCACTTCACTGCCTCCCAATGACATTGTCCCGGATCATGCATATACCTACTGACCATAGAGACAACTTGTGAGAGATCTGGTCTTGTACATACCATAGCATACATAAGACTACCAACTGCGCTAGCATATAGGACGTGAGTCATGTACTCACGTTCTTAAACATTCTTCGGAGACATCATAGCAGATAACTTGAAATGAGGAGCCAATGGTGTACTTACAGACTTCGCATCCTTGCCGATGTTGAACCTCTGAAGTACCTTTTGCAAATACCTCTTCTGTTTCAAGCTCACCCTGCTAACCCTTCAGTCTCGAGTAATTTCCATGCCTAGCACCTTCTTTGCTTCACTAAGATCCTTCATCTCAAACTCAGAAGATAAGTCCCTCTTCAGTACATCAATTGCAGATCTAGACCTTGAAGCAATAAGCATATCATCTACATAGATAGATATACTCCCTGTCGGTAGCTTGTTGTAATACACACATGAGTCATAGTGGCTACGTGTGTACTTCTTTCCTCTGATGAAGCTGTCGAACCGCTTATACCACTGTCTAGGAGACAGTTTTAACCCATACAGCGACTTCTTCAGCTTGCATACCATATCTTCTCTCCCTGCAATCTTGAACCCTGTTGGCTGAGACATGTAGATCTCTTCATCTAGATCACCATGGAGAAAGGCGGTTTTTACATCGAGTTGATCAAGATCCAACTCGTATTGTGCCACCAAAGTCAATAAGATGCGAATTGACGAATGCTTTACAACAGGAGAAAATATTTCATTGTAGTCAATTCCTTCCCTTTGAGCATAGCCTTTTGCTACCAATCTGGCCTTGTAGTGCACCGAATCTTCTTGGAGAGATCCCTGCTTCTTTGCATACACCCACTAACAGCCTATCGCCTTCTTCCCTTTGGGCAACCTTGTGAGTTTTCAAGTGTCGTTCTTGTAAAGAGACTTCATCTCTTCTTCCATGACTGCTCTTCACATCTTTGACTCTGAACTAATTTCAACTTCTCTGAAGGTAGACGGAATAGCCTCCTCAACGACCGGAAGTGCATTAGCCACGACCATATCTGTAGTGAGCCAACCTGGTCTCCTAGTGTTTTCTCCTTGGTCTTCCAACTGCAGTGGAGTCAGGAACATTACCCATGACCTGTTCTTGACCCTCTTCATCATCAGTATCTTCTTCATCTACTTGATCATTACCCTGTGTCACCCTAGGTATGATTCTTACCGATGCTGAACTCTCTAGAGATAGTGGATTAGCATCATTCTCCACCTGTTGCGATACATCTTTGGTCTTTCTAGTCTCCCCCTGCTGAGAAACCTTAGGCTTCAACATAGAAGCCTCATCAATGTGACATCCCTGCTGAGAAGAAACTTCCTGTCCGTTGGATCTCAGATCTTGAACCCTTTGGTTCCCTTCTTGAAACTGACGAACACTCCCTTCTTTGCTCTTGGGTCTAACTTATCATCCTTGACATGATAATAGGCTGGACAACCAAACACCCTTAGCAAATCATAATCAGTAGCTATTTTTTCAGACCAAACCTCGAGTGGAGTTTCCCCCTATCGCAGAAGAAGGCAACCTGTTC
This sequence comes from Agave tequilana, assembly GCA_038442645.1. Classification (NCBI taxonomy): domain Eukaryota; kingdom Viridiplantae; phylum Streptophyta; class Magnoliopsida; order Asparagales; family Asparagaceae; genus Agave; species Agave tequilana. The sequence goes on from JAVJIF010017071.1 coordinate 18,969, forward strand.
ATAAGATAGCATGCATATGCCAAAACCTCAGCCCAGAAGTTCTTCGATAAACTGGCATTGGACAACATACAACGGACCTTCTCTAGCAAAGTCCTATTCATCCTTTCTGCTACCCCGTTCTGTTGCGGTGTCTCCCTCACTGTGAAGTGTCTCTGTATGCCCTCATCAGGACATAACTGAAGAAAAGGATCAGACTTGTATTCTCCTCCATTATCTGAACGGAGGACCTTGATTTTCCTTCCCGTACTTCTCCCCATGTTCTTCTTTCACTTCACAAACAATTCTAGGATTTTCCCTTTGTGTCTGATGGTATATATCCAACAACGCCTAGAATAATCATCAATAAACGACACAAAGTAATGGTTACTTCCAATTGATGCAGTCTTGGTAGGTCCCCAAACGTCAGTGTAAACATAGTCCAGAATCCCCTTGGTGCAGTGTGTTGTTGTACCGAGTTTCACCTTGGTCTTCTTTCCAATGATATAGTGTTCACAAAATTTCAGCTTGCAGGTTCCGGCTCTTTTCAGTACTCCTTGTCTTGCAAGAGTTTACAAAGACTTTTCTCCGGTGTATCTCAGCATCATATGCCACAGCCTGGTTGAGTCTTCATCTAAAACGATAGAAGTTGCCACTTGTCTTGTAACAGTACTACCATTCAAGTAGTAAAGATTGTTCCTGCGATCGCCTTTAATACCACCATTGAGCCTTTGGTCATCTTAAGGACTCGTTCCTTAATTGACACCACAAGGCCCAATGCCTCTAAAGCTCCAACAGAGATTAGGTTTCTCTTCAGTTGAGGTACATACCTCACTTCCTTCAGTTCCCTTACCATCCCATCAAACATCTTGATTTGGATTATTCCTACACCCTCCATGATACATAGATGATCATCACCCATAATGACTGAACATCCCTCCAGCTTCTCAAAACTAGAAAATCAATCCCGATTAGGGCACACATGGTATGTAGCACCTGTATCCAAAATCCACTCATTTTCTCCCGAGTAGCCAACGATGGGAGTAGTGACAGAGAATGAGAAAACCGACGAGTCCGAGTCTGATCCACCTGCCTGTGAAGTAGTGCTCTAAGTACTGACCACCTTTGCAAGATTCGCCTCAGTCTTAGACTCCTTCTTCCCTTTAGCCTTTGGACAGTCAACTTTTCAGTACCCTAATTCTCCACAGAAGGCACACTGGTTCTTCTTCAGATCTCGATAACCTGGCCTGGACTTCAATCTCCCTCTATCATCTTTGCCCTTCCTATATGAACCCCTGCCTCTTACTGCTAGCGCCTCTGCTGATGAGCTTGACTGAGAAGACTGTCTCTCGTTTTCCCTTGTCTCATAATTTGTCAAAGCAGACGACACTTCATGATAGTCAAGGACTGTCTTCCATTTATGAAGGTTAAGGTAAACGTCTCATACTCTTCTGCAGGAAGAGAGTTCAAGAGGATTACTGCCTTGTCTTCTTCATCTATCTTGACATCCACATTGACCAAATCCATAAGAAGCTTCATGTAGCGATTCAAATGTTCATTCACAGAGTATCCCTTCTTCATCTGAAATCCGTACAGCTTACTTTTCAGCTGTAATCTCGATTCAATACTTTTGGTCAAATATTTTCTTTCAAGGATCTTCCACAACTGCCTAGCAGATGTCTCGTGTAACACAAGATATTTGATGTCTTATGTTAGACACGATCTGATCAAATCACACGCAGATCGGTTCATCTTCTCCCACTCTTCTTCAGTGGTTATGCTTTGCTTCTTCTCCAGACGTAGAGTATCCTCGAGGTTAGATGCATTCAGGGCATCCATCACCTCGCACCTCCACATGCCAAAATTGTTAGTGTCATTAAACTTCACCACGTCAATCCTCAGATGAGGATTCATGGTCCTCACTGATGTACTTTCTTCTGCCGTCTCTCTAACTGGATCTTCTATGTGTGCGGAAAAAACAAACAGAGATAGATAAACAACTTCGTTAAAGATTAAATCTTTACCTCCTCACGAAACCCTAGATGAGTTTCTGACCAGATATATTCCTCCAATGATTCCTTGAGCACTTCACGTGTTATTCTGAGATTGACACACGATCCCACGAACAGACCCAACACTGATCTGAGATCGCCACACGATCTCTACCAAATCAACAACCGATGCCCTTCGAATCTCCAGATAATTCCATGACGAACCTGGGATGCTCTGATACCACTTGTTATGCGCCGAATAACAACCACGTAGAGGAAACCCTAGATTCCAGATGCAAAATAATAGTACCACCAACAGCAAATAACAAGCAATCAATGAGAAGAACAAAACCAGATTTAACGAGGTTTGGCCAATTTCGCCTACGTCCTCGGGTAAGGAAGAGAGAGTTTCTATTGATTTTTTGTGAATCAATATAAGTATTACAACATTACATATGAAGAGAGCTCAGCCTCTCTCATATACCCCAAAAAACCCTAGGAATCAGTTTCCAAATAGAGCTGATTTCCAATTCAGCAGTTTCCTGATTCAGCCCAACTCGTCTGTGGGTCGACCGGTCGGTCGACCGATCCCAACCAACAGTCTACCGCGCAGGTCGACCGTGCCTAACCGAGAGTTAGGCACTTTCAGTCGGTCGACCGGGCGGTCGACCGCTCTCCTTCTGCGGTCGACCGGGCTGGTCGACCGCTACGCCCCGTGCATGTTTGTGCACGACGGTCGACCGGACCGGTCGACCGTTGTCCTGCTGTTGTTGCTGATTCCTTCTGCTGCTGTTTATTATTTGGCGATGACCTCGTCGACTTCCTCGACTTCCTCTCTCTTCCTACAATGTCTCTTTCGTGTCCTTCACCATCTAACTTAAATTTCTTTCCAATTCAAATTTAAATCCTAACCTAAATGCCTCTCCCCTTTTCCTCATCCTTTCCTCCAACTCCATCATCAACATAACTTTGTTCTCCTTTCAGTCTCCTCTCACCATCATTATCATTTCAATTTAATTAGGATTTTTCTTGAAAATAAGATAATTAAGGAAAATTTTGAGACTTAATAACATTTTAATTAAAGAAAATAAAAAAGAATTAATTAAAGAGATTAAATGGATCAAGGATTGAAAACATAATGGAAGTTTCACTAGGGGTAAAGTAATGATTTTCATAGTTCAGGGAGGCAAAGTGTCAACTCCTTGATAATATAAGGGGGTTTTCTGCAATTTACCCAGAAAGGGATTGTAAAGGTTACTAAAAAGAGGCTTACTCCCTTGTAACAATATTTGAGGCTAACTTAAAACAATTCTCATTGTACCTGAATTTTTAAATTTAAAATATAATTTCTGATTTCTAAAAAGTTTTATGATAATTTGAAAGTCTAATCTTGTAATAATAATTTAATTACAAGTATGGATGAAAGTATAAAGAGAAATTTGAAAAATTAATTGTTCCATATACATATACGGTATAGATATAAATATGCAGGGGTGGTGTTGTGAAAATCTGAGTTATTGTATGTAATCTGAAATCAGAATTGTTTCTCTAGCTTCTCGCAATTCTACCGCGCTAGCAAGTTGTTGCAGGTCATGATTCACAAGGATGGATGCTAAGAAGCTTTTCGGTATGTTTCTTAAAGAAATTTTCTTCTCTGCTTTAAAAACAAGATAAAAAGAAAAGAAATAGAAAAGAGACTGGTGTTTGTCGGTTATTTTGAAAGTTAGTTTTGGAATAAAGAGAAAGAAAACAAGAAAGTTTAAAAGATGGTAAAGATGAAAGCTAGGGTTTGAAGAATGGTTAAAACACACAAGAGAAGAAAACAAGTTTAAAAAAAAAATCAAAAAGAATCAAGTAGAAGAAGTAAAGCAAAAATGAGAAACTAAAATTAAAAAGTTTGGTTTTTAATAGGAGAAAACTCAAGGCTCACTAATTATTTATCACTACTAACTTCTTAACCTTTTGAAAGATATGTACCTGACTTTGAATCATTGCAAGAGATTCACCTTTTACTTTGCAAAAGTATCAAATAAAATAAATAAGATGGTGATAAAGATTCCCACTTGCATCAACACTATACCAAAATTAAACAATAATCTATCAAGATGTATTAAGCGTAGAATAAGAAAAAAAGTTGCCTAAGTGTTAGATTAGCAAGTAGTAACTTAGCACCATCCTCATGTGCCTTCAAGAACGCTCGCAAAATAGCAAGGCTTGAATTTAGGCATACATTTGATTCAAGTAAGTTCACAATATCAATCAAAAGTTAGAGTTACTGGCAATAAAAATTAGTGAGCCATGACAGAGAGTTAGTTCATCATATTTGAATAAAAGCAAATAGGAAAAAAAAAGTAATTGAAAGAAGCATATTAAAATGAAATAACACCAGAAGAGATTGAAGAAAAATATTGATCCTATTCATTTGTCACCCTCAAATACAGAATCTCTTTCACAGTTTTTTCTGGATCTAAACTAAAAGAGACTAAAAAAATGATAAAAGAAATAACTAAAGGAAATTCTAGAGAAATTCATAGCTTTTGCTCTCTGGATTCTTCTTTCTCTAGCTCTGATGGGTTTATATATGAGAGAACCACAGTTGTAAGTGAACAATATCCCCATGTGAAAGTTGCGCATTAATGGCCATTAATTTGCCACGACAAAAGCGTGGCCATTGCGCCGCGCTTCCTGTCCCAGAAAGTCTTCCCATCATATTTTTCACATATCTATTAAGAAACGGGGTTCTGAGTCTCGAGTCTGCAGAGAATGTATGTTAATTTCTTGGGCTTAAGAAATTAATAATTGAAAATACAAATTAATTGAGCTCTTTGGGTTGTTTCTTCTCCTTCACCATTAAACAAATGGAAAGCCAAATAGCAGAGTTTTATTAAAATAAAATGTGAAAAATGGTGTAGAATATGTAAAATTGATGAATAATCATGTGTGTGTGTGTAAATACCTTGGTGGACATGTAATAATCCATATACACATTTTATAAATACAAATTAGTGGAATGGTGAGGTATACATGAATTAATGAGGTGGTGAGATGAAGGGGAAGATGGGAAATTGTGAAGTCATGGCATGATAAGAAAATATTATATATATATATATATATATATATATATATATATATATATATATATATATATATATATATATATATATATATATATATGAATGAGAGAAAATGGGTTGAAATTCCCATTCTCATTCTCTCTAGCCCTCTCTTTGCAGTCGGCAGGTAACTGGTGGCGGCTGATGGCCGGCAGGGAACAGTGGCATGCACACGGGCACGCTCATACTGACAAGCGTGCACACCGTTGCACAAGCGGGAGCGGCCGAGAGATCAGACGTGCACACCGAGAGCGAGCTCAGCGAACAGTGGCATGCACACGAGCACGCTCAGGCGCGAAAGCACGCTCGTGTGACAAGCGGGCACGCCGTTTCGCAAGCGGGAGTGGCCAAGAGATCAGACGGGCATGTCGAGAGCGAGCAAGAGCATGAGCAAGCTTGGGGGACACGCGACTGAGCATGAGAGCAGCGAGCACGTGGACATAATGTTGCACGGGATTTAGCTCTTAATTGAGGTCATTAAACCCGAAGTAATTTCTAAATAATTTTTAAATTTTGATTGTAAGTGATTAATGCTAAACCAAGATCGAATCGTATACTAAAAATTCTCACGCGGGATGGTGATCCGACTATTCAAACATCGGAGAACTGGCAATCCAAGTGTAACATATCTCCGATTTATGAAACTCATGTAAAATGAGATGAAAATTTAACTAAGTTATGACTAGTAACATAATTGAGTAATTGTGAACCTCAATTAAAAGATTAAGAACATAAATTGGTAGTTAGATTAATTACATTAACCCTAATCAAGTGGTGATGATTATAAAATCGATAATATTGTAACTTAATATACAACTTTATTTATCTATACATGTGTATGTGTGTTGATTGTTTACAAACTATAATATACTGAAGTTGTGAAATTGATGTGAATGTATCATGAACCCTAATCGAAAATTAATATATGGATATAAGGTCAAAATTGAATACTGGTATTGATAATTATAACTTGTTCACTGAGCACGTAATTAAGTATTGATACTTTTCATGATAAACTGAACTTCATGATGTATATGAACTTAAAAATAGATGAATATAATTGTGTGTAATACATTAGATGCGTGTGAATGAATGATATGAAAAAGACACCTAGAGGGGGGTGAATAGGTGTTAGTGCTAATCTAAAACTAAATGCAAAACTAAGTGCGCTAAAAACGGAAGCTAATGCAAATTATACACAAACTAATACAATACAACAAGTGTAGCCGAATTCCCCTTGCGAGGCTCTGGACTAACTCCCCTTGATTCCCCTTGAAATGGGTTGAGGTGCTATGTGAAGCTCTTGTTGGATGAGTATAAGTTAGGCACACACACACAAGCAATCCAAGCAATATGAAATACGCACAATCAAGCCAAGCATATAAGAATGAATTGCAATATAAAAGATGCAAGGCAACATAAGCAATGTATAAGATATGTATGCAATGAAAGAATGATGCTTGAATGAAATGATGCTTGCACAAAGTATAGAGAGTAGAGTTGAGAGAAATTGGATCAAACGCTAACACAAAGATTTGTTTCGAGGTTCGAGTACCCAACTCTACATCCCCGCCTACACCACCGTGTAGGATTTCCAATCCACTATAGGAGTACCGAACTCCTCTCTCAACCTTACAAAGCCACCGAGGCTATACAACCACAATCCACCTCTACCGAAGAGGGATAAGGCCCGTAGCCAAAACAAACACAATCACCTCTACCGAAGAGGGATCTAAGCTCAATACCACTCCGATCAACCTCTACCAAAGAGGGATACAACAAAAATAAGGAGGGTTTACAACTTAGAGGCTTAACCTCAAACACTTCTCTTTTTCTCTCTTTTCCACAAAACAAAGATCCTAATAGATTAGGATAGTATGATAGCTCAAGTGTGGAAACTAGGTGTTTTGGAAACAAGCAACAAAGAAAAACTACTTGGGAAATCTCTTGTAAAAGATAGAAAATGCAAGATCAAATCAAAATCCCAACCCAAGTTTTCTTTGATTTTCCAAAAACCCAAAACAATAAAGATGAGAAGTTTTAAAGCCCAAAACTTTTTTTAAAACTCTTTTAAACACTTCAGAAAACTGGAATTTTTTTCTCTTCAAAACTTGGCAAAAATCCCAAAAGAGATGGGGTTTATATAGGCCAAAACAGAAACTAGCCGTTAGAGCTGAGCTGGCAGCTCTGACAGGCAACGGTCGACCGGCCGGTCGACCGTCCAACGGTCATATTTTGACCCGTTGGAGCTACCGGTCGACCGCCCGGTCGACCCAAACTAACAGAGAGCAGAGCTCTCTGCAGCGGTCGACCGTCCGGTCGACCCAAGCAAAAACAGAGAGCAGAGCTCTCGGCCCGGTCGACCGGTACGGTCGACCGTCCCAAGTCTGCCAAACGTGCACAGATCTGTGCACGTCCGGTCGACCGGCCCGGTCGACCGGACTTCAGCCAAGTCGACTAATCAGGTTAGTAGTCGACTGGTTGAAGCCTGGAACAGATTTATGGGTCAGAAAAACAGTTAGAAATATTTTCTAGAAATCTTTTAACACTTCAAAAATTCTATAAAACTTGTTTTATCTTTTTGTATTGAAACATAAACATATGATAAAAATTTCAAGACATATATCAACATATCAATTCATTTTTGTGTCTTGCCAATTTTATCAAAAATCAAAACTTGTATTTTTATCAAACTTGGTTTTTCAACACATGAATAGGGATTTCAAAATAAGTTTGTTTAGCACGTTTAAACCATGTATGTATATCTAGAACATATCTAATATACATAGAAGTAAAGTAAACTTATTTTGATCTACTATTCATGAAAACCAAATCCAAAACATAAAAACGTGTGTGTTTGTGCACTTGAGCATATCAACTATTCTAAACTTTACAAATGGATCTAAAAACTCATGGTCTAAACTAGGATACCTAAGTCTCTTGACGATCTTTCATCTTCAAGTAGACTTGCTCCCAAACGCGATCCACCGAGTGCAAAGGTATGATCTTTAAGCTTTGGCATCGGAATCACCATGATAAGCTTCCAAACTCCTCTTGTTGAAGCTAATCACCAACTAATATCTTGGTTAATGATCTGAAACTTAAACAATACAAGATTATTAGTAAACATAACTACATGAGTGAGTCATCATCAAAACTAGAGTGGAAGGCCTTTGGGCCAACAATCTCCCCCTTTTTGATGATGACAAAACTCATGGAGTTATATGCATGGATTAAAGTAAAGCTTCAAAGAAGCTCCCCCTTAACTCATGCATAGCCAAATAAACATAATAATATGCAATGAAGGCTCTTAAAACATGAATGCACAAATATGCATAAACAATAAAGGTTCTAGATACCAATGAAATATTTAAAGCAAAGCATGCTCTAGATACCATTAACAAATAACATTTTACCAATAAACATACATTAAACTATATTAAACTTAATATATGCAAAAACATAACTATGCATATATATAAAACTCACAAATAATTCTCCCCCTTTTTGTCAATCATCAACAAAGGGGTAAACATTCAAAAACTATAAATAAAATGAGGGGTAAAAATTTTTCTCCCCCTTTTTGTGTCAATCAAAACAATGCAAACAATGGTCTCCCCCTTTTTGTCTAAAACAAAAACAAAGTCAATAAGGGGTGACTACAAACATGATATCAATTAAAAATATGTCAATGAAGCATCTTGATACCAAATGAAGATAAACAAAGATTAATAAATGTTATATGCTATATACATTCATGAAGAGGAAGACGCTAACTTAGCTTCCCTACACATATGAGTGTTGACACTTAAAAAAGACAAGATTCTCATTGGTCCGAACGATGTCTAAACTTGTTGACATTTACAAAAGACAAGGGACAGACAAGCTGAAGACCAGTTTTCACCCACCTCTAAGGGACAAGGAAGCGGTTTGGACTCCACTGATCCAGCAAGCAGAACAGTGAACCCGGATTGTTTCTAAACAGACCTCAGCAGGTCTAAAATGCTAGCATTTGGCATTACATTAGCCCAAGGAGATAGCCTCGCTTGAGAGGCTTACATCATCCAGAGCATCGCCAGGAAGCTAACTGACAGCTTCGCCGAAGACCCTCTTTTCGGACTTCGCAAGGAATTGCCTCTAGCTCCGCTATGAGCTTCAAAGCGGGCAGCTCCGCCATCAGCCTGCTATGGTCAACCTTTGACCAATCAAATCTCCTGATAAGATCGGATTCAAAACAAATCAAATCCAATCAGGATTCAAATATGGCAGGTGATTGCCACAATCTCTTGACTCTCTTGAAACGAGTAAGAGGATCAGGGAAAATCCTTCAACGATATGGAAAGGATCATAACAAATCGGAAAGATCAACCGACTTGCCATTTTCTAGCTCCGCGGAAGCTATTCTAGCCTCGCAGCAAGGCTACTTTCCAGATTCAAACAGATTCGGTTCAACCTGTTTCCATATCTTCAAGGGGACGATTATACCCTTGCTCTCCCTATAAATAACCCGCCAGGGGTACAGAGAGAAGGGGGCCAATCAAGAGAGATCGGATTGCAGAGGAAGGAGCCATCAATTGCCTTCTGATCGCAAGAATCGATCAATTAGCTTCTTCGACTGAGGCTTCTTCATAACGCACCGTGCGTTCTCGAATTCAGAGACCTTTTAGAGAATTGCTTTCTCTATCCAGGGTGTTGATACCCTAACATCGTCCTTCTTCTCAAGGAATCTCCGGAACCAGGCGAGAAGGAATTCCTTATCGAAGGCGATTTTGAGAAGCAGCAAGAGGGTTCTACCAATCCTCTATTCTCTGATTCCCGAAACCAGGCGAGAAGGAATCTCATCGCTCGCATCGTCAAAGGGACAAAGTGGTCGCGCGCTGACCAGACTCCTATCGGCACATTTTCCCAGAATCTCTGAGGAGATCTACTTGTAATCTTTTGAGAATACTTGTAATTTAGCTCCTCAAACTTTTATTTGTAAGTTTTCCCCTTTTGCAAATCAATGGAAAACAAGATGGCGACTCCGCTGGGGAATGTATTCTCCTCTGCTGAGAATCAAGTGTCGCAATGCGACGAACAGACCTTCGGGTCTATCTCTGAATTCAGAAAAGCCGGTGCAGCCAGATCTTCTCTGGCTAAATCTTCAAGCAAAGTCTCTGCGGAGACGGAAAAAGTTCTCTGCAAACCTGCCGCAGTTCTCTGGCGCAACAAGGAAACATGCCCGCAGCCCAGATCCTGCACTTTTGAGAACCTGGTTATCCAGATCGTCAAAGAAGATTTGAAGAAGTCCTCTCTGGGGGTGGCTTGATGCTTCGAGCGCGGAAGCACAAGAAGGTCTTTATGGCCAAGGTTTCAAATCAGAAACCAGAGGCAGAATCCTGCCAGCACCCCACAGCCCCGCTTGTGGCTATTCAGGTTCCTTGCGAACCTACGCATCCTCTGTCAAAGCGGGTATGGAAGCCTAAACAGAAGTCCTCTGCTGAAGCTTCAGGCGTAGCCTCGCCAAAGCCGCGCCCCTCTTATGAAGAAAAAGGCAAGATGCCCGCCTGTACCAACAATGCTGCCAACCATAAAGTCAAGACGGCAATCATACCGTCTCCTAGTGCAGCGACGCCTACTGCTAGCCTTGTCCTCGCAAGCAAGGCTATTGTACCTCGGCATACTCATCGGGTTTACAGCCGCGAGGCTAAAACCAGAGCACTATACGGTGCTAATCCTTTCCGCAGGAATAAGGGGAACGATGCGTTGTCCCATATACCAGATTGTTCAGGCCCCTACGGGGCCGACCTGCGAGAATTCTTGGCGGACAAGCGGAGATTGAAGCATTTCCAGACTACTTCCTCCTGTTATCGACGAAGTGGATGCCAGTTGGTGATGGTCCATTCTATGCAGTGTCGGTTACGACCAACCCTTGCCACCTCTCCATATCGGCGATCAGTCTTTGATCGACTGTCTGCGCGCATCCCAATGAAGCATCTCAGAAGGAGTGGCTCGCCAGATCCAGCCTCTGCATCCGTCAACATGACCGGAAGGGGCGAGAGCCGCGCAGAGGAGGTCATACATCCGAAGATACCCCTTTCGGCTCCCCAGATCCAGATTATTGCCCAGGCTTAGGTGAAGTCTTGGTGCGCGAAGAAGGTGTTTTCCGAAACACCAGATCCAGGGTAGCGATACCCTATAATTATGAACAGCCTTCTTCCTCAAAGGTCCTGATCCCGCCACAGTCCGGACGATCACCCCAATCGTCTGACGGAGAAGATGAAGACAGCGGGTATGCCTCTTCAGCAACAGTCAGTTCTGTGCAAACCGACAAAGCATCGGTTAATATGGCCGATAACGCCAATGACGACCTTCGTCGGCGTTTGGAGGCTCAGGAGCAAACCTCTAGAACTCAGCAAGAGGCCCTGGACAATATCCAGCAAATGCTAGCTCAACTCCTCAGCAACCGGAATGATGATACCGGAAGTAATCATGACGAGGAGGGGGATCTCAGCAATGATCCGCCCAAGACGGAGAGATCCAAGGGAGGCTCTTCCCTGGATGCCGAAGTCCTTAAAGGCCTTCAAGCTCAAATTTCATCCCTGGCGCAAAAGGATGAATTGAAGAAAGTGGGGGTAGTCCGTCCCTACCCACTGGAATGGGATTCAGTGCCATATCCGCCAAAGTTCAAACCACCAACGTTGCACACGTATGATGGTAAGAGCTCGCCCAATCAGCACATCTACTATTTCCGGTCTCAGACCGGTAATGTTCTAAACAACGACGCCATCATGGCTAGGTTGTTCATCGGCACCTTGAAAGGGGTGGCGTTTGACTGGTTTCGCAGTCTTCCCCCGGGCTCTATCAATTCCTGGATCGATCTGGAAACCCGTTCCTCTCTCGCTTCTATGAGGACGATACCGAAGTGACCATGGATAAGCTCCTTTCCACTGTGCAGAGGAAAGGCGAATCTGTCCGTGAATACATTGAGCGGTTCAGAAATCTATCTCTGATGTGCCCAGCAGGGATGCCTTTACCCATGCTTTTACAAACATGCAGACACAACTTCTTGGATCAAGTAGAAGTTCGCATGGGGGCTGTCAAGGCCCATACTTGGAAGGAATTGGTCGAACAAGCCGAGATAGCCGAGAAATCGGCTAAGAAGTTCGAGCCATCCGCCCCTAGGAGCAAATGGGGCACGAACAACAAAGGGCGTAGCGATCTCCCGCAGTCTTCCCAAGCTAAAGGGAAGGAAATTATGTCCGTCGAGCTGACCGGGGACACACAGCCAAAGGCCAAGAAGAGCGGCGTCAACAGCCAAGAGCCCAAGTTTCCTCCGAAGCAGTACTCCTTCAGAGATGACCAGGTGGTCACAATATTCCATCTGCTCCATAAAGGGAATAAGATGAAGCTGCCAGATGCTCGGCGTCCTAATGAGGTAGGGCGCACAAATGACCCTAAATACTGCCTCTACCACAGGATGATCCACCATCCTACCGACAAGTGCTATGTTCTTAAGGATAGAATTCAAGCCTTGGTCGACGCCGGAGTCCTCACACTGAAGACGGAACAGAAGAAAGTCACTGCCAATATGGTGACTCTTGAGTTCGGCACTGCCCAGAAGGTCATGGTTCCTGGCGAGACCTACTCAGCCCCGGCGCCACGGCTAGAAGTCAAGCATCCTCCAGCCATGACTCAATACAATAAGGGTCTCGTCCCTTTGACATTGGAGACAGGGGAAGTTATGTGGATACACCCCGACCTCATCCAAGACGTACAGCAGACGTCGAAGGACTCCAGCAGAAAGGGCAAATCCTGCAATGTCATCTCTGTCCTACCAGACGATGGTAATCTTACTTCGGCTTCCCTCAGCGATTCTGAAGAAGAAAAGCATGCCTGTGCGGCGCAGGCAGATGCGCCTCAACAGACGGGCACCCGGTCTGGAAAGTCATATCAAAGGCAATATGACAAATCTACTGACGAGATACAACGGCAAACGACGTCAGTACCAATGCCGGCATCCACTCCAGTCCTGACCAAAGGAAGGAGAAGCCTAAGGAGGTGCGATTCGACCATGTGTTGAAGAAACCGCCAGGCCAGGGTTAGCCACGCCCTTTCGCTTTGATATATTGGCCCACTTAGCCAATATCCCGGCCCGTATCACAATACACGAGCTTCTTCGTCTCTCTAAAGAGACGAGAGAGGCGCTCAGAGATGCGCTAGCCAACTCAGAGTCCTTTCTGACATGCATGCCTGAGATCCCTGGTGATGAGATGCAGCCTTCCTGCTCAGAGTGCCATCACGCACAGTCAAAGGTACCTGCCATTACCTTCACGGCGGAAGATATGCTTCTCAAAGACAACAAGCATGATCGACCCCTGTACTATACCGGATATATCGGTTCAACCTGCATTGAAAGAGTACAAGTCGATCCGGGGTCTGCTCTCAGCATCATCCCCAAAAGGCTCCTCTACTTCCTCGGCATACCGCTGTACAGGTTGTCTGCAACCACCACTACAATATATGGTTTCAACGCCGGGAGCAGCCATCCGCTTGGAAAGATTCGGCTCCGCTGCAGAATCGGAAGCCTGAAGTCAGAAGTAACGTGCTATGTCATTGATGCTGACACATCATACAACCTGCTACTAGGACGACCTTGGATCCATGCCAACTGGATCGTTCCGTCCACTCTCCATCAGTGCTTCAAGTATGTTGAGGATGATGCGACAGTACGAACTGTCTTCGCTGAAAAGCAACCCTTTAAGGGGGTGGAAAACTACTTCACTGATGCCCTCCTATATCAAGAGGCTAGTGGAACGCCGGAGAACCATTGCCAGACGATGATGAAAGTGGCAATGAGGCAGATTCGGAATCTGAAACAGGCACGCCGGCCATTCTGATTGGCGAGCCAATTGTAGCATGCTTTAATGATCCCCGATGTGAGATCACTTCTGATGAGGAAGGCGAATGGATAATTAATAATAATATTTCTTTTGATTATCCTGCGAGCATCGAGTCGATTAAATCCATTATGGATGACCCTCTTCGCATGCCCGTACATGAGCCAAGTTCGGCCACTACATCTGTGGAGGTTATAGAAGGGGCCACGCTGGTAGTCCCTCCGTCCAAGCAAGGTCAGTCGCCAATAATCTTCGGCAGAGCCCGGCCAGGGGGATTCTCAACTACAGACTCAAGCTCGGACTCAGAAGTTCCACAGTTCTTCCATTACGCGCCATCAGCGCGCCATATTATGAAAAAGATGGGCTACAACCTGAAGCAGGGAGCGGGCCTAAACTTCGGAAAAGGAAGACGCGGCTTGATGCGTAACTTCGTCCCAAGAGGAAAACCTGCAAATTACTATGATAGTACACGCAGGGGGTTAGGGTATGTTACACCCACGTCATCAACAACAGTTCAGGTCAAAGGCGACGGATCGATCCCATCACAGTCGACCTCATCCTCCGAATGGGACTCTGATGTCAGCATAGGGGGAATATTCGAAAGCCTCATGACTTCAAGCAGTCAGTTGGAACCCGCAGAGGTTGCCAATGAGGAATCATGGGCCCAGCAATTGAGCTTTCAATGGGAAAAGCGGTTTGAGCTACGCGAGCCACCTACCGAAGACAAGGTGATCCAAGTCAACTTAGGCAGTCAAGATCACCCTAAGCCTATTTTCATAAGTGAAAGCTTATCACTTATCGAAAAGGAAGAATTGATAATGCTCGTAAAAGAGTATATAGATGTCTTCGCCTGGAGCTATGAAGACATGCCTGGACTTGATCCACAGGTCGCTATGCACCGTCTAAACATCAAGCCCGACGTTAAGCCAGTCAAGCAGCAACAACGTCGGTTCCGCCCAAACATCATGGAGGCTATTGAAGCCGAAGTTCATAAGCTCATTGCTTGTGGCTTCATCCGGGAGGAACAACATCCAGATTGGGTGGCTAACATAGTCCCCGTCCTCAAGAAAAATGGGAAAATACGAATCTGCATCGACTACCGTGATCTCAATACGGCCTGTCCAAAAGATGAATTCCCACTGCCGATCACCGATGTCATGATCGACAACACATGCGGGTTCGAGAGGATGTCTTTCATGGACGGCTTCTCAGGGTACAACCAGATCAAGATGTATCCCGATGACGAGAAGCATACTTCTTTCCGAACGCCACTGGGGGTATATTGCTACACTGTAATGCCCTTCGGACTGAAGAACGCCGGAGCAACCTACCAACGGGCGATGAGCATGATCTTCCGCAACCATCTCCGAAAGACGGTGGAGTGCTATGTTGACGACATCGCCGTCAAAAGCCGCAGCAAAAATGAACATCTTCGCGATCTGAGAACGATGTTCGACATAATGCGGGCTCATCAGCTGAAAATGAACCCGACAAAATCCTTCTTGGGAGTGTCTAGTGGCAAATTCCTTGGGTTCATTGTCACATCAAAAGGGATCCATCTGGACCCAGACAAAGTCAAAGCCATCCAGGACATGCATCCACCAAGGAACCTCAAAGAGCTCCGAGGCTTGCAAGGCAGATTAGCCTACATCAGAAGATTCATAGCAAATCTTTCGGGCCGCTGCCAACCGTTCACCCGTCTCATGAAGAAGGGTACTGCCTTCATATGGGATCGAGCTTGTCAAGAAGCTTATGAAGATATTAAGAGGTATCTCACAAAACCTCCGGTCTTAGTGGCCCCTACATCAGGGAAAACATTCTTGCTTTATGTAAAAGCTCTGGATTATTCCCTCGGCGCCCTCCTCGCTCAGAAGGATGACAATGGCCATGAGCAGGCCATTTATTATCTGAGCAGGACTCTCATAGGAGCGGAATCTCGCTACAAT
Organism: Agave tequilana; assembly: GCA_038442645.1. NCBI lineage: Eukaryota > Viridiplantae > Streptophyta > Magnoliopsida > Asparagales > Asparagaceae > Agave > Agave tequilana. The sequence continues at coordinate 34,874 of JAVJIF010017071.1, forward strand.
CCTATTGAGAAAGAGTGTTTAGCTCTCGTCTTCGCTGTCCAGAAGACACGACATTATTTGGTTGGCCAAACCATACATGTCATCTCCAGAGTGAACCCTTTACGACTTCTCATGACGAAGCCAGGGTCGCTGAATTCAAGATTGGCTAAATGGGCACTTCTGTTGTCTCAATACGACATGACCTTTACTCCTCAGAAGGCAGTTAAAGGTCAAGCCCTTGCAGAGTTCTTGGCTGCGCATCCAGTCCCGGAACATTCAAAGCTTCACGAAGACATCCCTGATGAAGTCTTCGAGTCTAATGCAACCTCAGTAGAGGAAGTGTGGCAGATGTTCTTTGATGGAGCATCGCGGATGGGCCCCAAAGGAAAGATTATTGCCGGAGTGGGGGTTGTGTTTATCTCCCCACAGGATCATATCCTTCCCAGGGCATTCTCCTTGACAGAATCATGCTCTAATAATGTAGCGGAATACAATGCTCTGCTCATTGGCCTCCAGCTCGCCCATGGAATGGGGGTACGCTACCTTGAAGCTTATGGCGATTCAAAGCTGATCATAAATCAGGTTAAAGGCGAATACGAGGTCCGTCATGAAGACTTGGTGCCTTATTATCATACAGCCATCGAATTGGCTAGCTTATTTGAAGGCTTCTACATTGGGCATGTGTCCCGATCTCAAAATACCGAGGCGGATGCTCTCGCTGCATTAGCGACAACGCTAGCCTTACCGGCCGACACCGAGTATCACCTCACAGTCGCAACCCGACATCTTGTATGCTCCAAGCACATACTAAGGATCCAAGAAGTCTGTAATGTCTCCATGGATCTTGAGCCGAGGGATTGGCGCTTCCCTCTCATTGACTATGCTCTACACGGTCTGCTTCCAGACGATCCCAAAGAAGCAGCGTCCATCAGACGAAGGTCGCTCCGTTTCTACTATGATCCCACTTTGAAGACACTCTACCGTCGTTCATATGACGGTGTTCTCCTCCGTTGTCTCTCTCATTCAGAGGCACAGGAAGTGCTTAAAGAAGCACATGATGGCATTTGCGGAGCTCACCAGCCAGGTTCAAAGCTTAAAGACAGGCTGCACAGACTTGGGTACTACTGGCCGACCATGATGGCCGATGCCACCCAATATGCACGAAGGTGTAAGGCGTGCCAGGTCCATGCAGACTTCATACACCAACCTTCGGAGTTGCTCCACCCTACTGTTGCTTCATGGCCATTTGAAGCATGGGGAATCGATGTCGTAGGGCCAATTAGCCCCTCTTCGGCAAGAGGTCACCGGTTTATCCTGGCAATAACCGATTACTTCTCAAAATGGGCAGAGGCCACACCGTTGGCCGAAGTTAAAACCTCCAATCTGGTTAGCTTCATCAAACACCATGTCATCCATCGATTTGTGTCCCCAGGCGGATCATCCATGACAATGGTCCCCAATTCATAAGCCAAAGATTCTATCGGTTCTGCGATAAATACCGAATTCAGAATATGGCTTCAACAGCTTACAATCCTGCTGCCAACGGTTTAGCAGAAGCGTTTAACAAGACAATCATCAAGCTGCTCAAGAAGTTTGTTTCCTCGAACAAGCGAGATTGGGACGAAAAGCTCGGTGAATGCCTTTGGGCCTACCGGACTACGGTTCGGACACCGACAGGCAATACGCCTTTCTCCCTGGTATATGGGTGCGAAGCGGTCATCCCATTGGAAATCCAGGTGCCATCATTACGGGTAGCCTTGACTACTAAGATGACATCAGAAGACAATGATCGCCTGCGTCTTCAAGAGCTCGAAGCCCTGGACGAGAAGCGGCTGCAAGCTCAACAACACATCGAGCTATATCAAGCTCGGATGTCAAAAGCCTTCAATAAGAAGGTCAAACAGAGAGTCTTCCAGAAAGGAGACTTAGTCTTAGCCGTCAGACGACCGATGATTATGACGCACAAGACCAAAGGCAAATTTCAGCCTAAATGGGAAGGACCGTTTGTGATAGAGACAGTCTATTCAAACGGAGCATACCGCCTTACAACTGCAGATGGCGATCTCCTCATGATGCCGATCAATGGCAAATTCTTAAAAAAGTATTATCCTTAATCAAGGATCTTGCTCTCGATCAGGATAACATTACACCTCTGATCGAGATCCGCGCGTCCGGAATGCGCACAAAGAGAGCCTTTCTCTTTCTCCAAACATATCAAACCTATTGATAGCTGGGGGTTTGCTCAAAATCCCAAGGGACCTGTTCCCACTTGATTCCCTCTCCAGAATCACTTACCAATTCTCATCCATAGAATGGTAGGACCACATATATTCCGCTGTTACGTTAACATTAAACCTATGGCAGCAATCCCCTCGTTTCTCTCCGAGAAAATGAGACCTCCAAAATCACTTACCAATTCTCATCCATAGAATGGTAGGACCACATATATTCCGCTGTTACGTTAACACTAAACCTATGACAGCGATTCCCTCGTTTCTCCCCGTGAAAACGAGACTATTCCCAAACTCCATTGCTATTGAACTTAGTGCTGTCTCAATTGGTTACGTCATTGCGACCTCTGAACCAGCAGACAGCTAAGTCTCAATCCCGAGTCCTGTTGACATTTACAAAAGACAGGTCTCGATACTCGTTGACATTTACAAAAGACGAGTATCACCTATCGATCGAAGCTTGGTGGCTTCTCAACCAGTTATGTCATTGCGACCTCTGAACTGGCAGATAGCCAAGTTTCATCTACCATTGAGCTTAGCGGCGTCCCAATTGGTTATGTCATTGCGACCTCTGAACCAGCAGACAGCTAAGTCTCAATCCCGAGTCCTGTTGACATTTACAAAGACAGGTCTCGATACTCGTTGACATTTACAAAAAACGAGTATCACTCATTATTGAGCTTGGTGGCTTCTCAACCAGTTATGTCATTGCGACCTCTGAACTGGCAGATAGCCAAGTCTCATCTACCATTGAGCTTAGTGGCGTCTCAATTGGTTACGTCATTGCGACCTCTGAACCAGTAGACAACTAAGTCTCAATCCCGAGCCCTGTTGACATTTACAAAAGACAGGTCTCGATACTCGTTGACATTTACAAAAGACGAGTATCACCTATTGATTGAGCTTGGTGGCTTCTCAACCAGTTACGTCATTGCGACCTCTGAACTGGCAGATAGCCAAGCCTCATCTACCATTGAGCTTAGCGGCGTCCCAATTGGTTATGTCATTGCGACCTCTGAACCAGCTGACAGCTAAGTCTCAATCTCGATGCTTGCTGACATTTACAAAAGGCAAGTATCTCCCTTTTTAGCCCCGCAAAGGGCTGACTTCGAGACTGACAACATCTCAATTGGTTATGTCATTGCCACCTCTGAACCAACAGACAGCCATGCCTCATTATCCAAACAAACAACAGACGACAAAAGAATTTTTTTTTTTATTAATCCAGAAGAATGGGATACATGGAGGAGCCTATAGGCGTACATGATAAGATCGGATCCGATCTCCGAGCGAAGCTAGCCGCGTCCTCCTGTCATCTTCAGCCTGGGCCAGCGCCTGTGATCTTAGCTCCGCCTCATCAAAGTCCACTGCCTGAGCCAGACGAGCCTCGGTCTCCGCCAAAGTCGCCATCTGTGATGACTTCTGCTCCGCCAGCTCCTCACTTCGAGCCCTGAGCTGCTTAAGCCGCGCAGACTCTTCATGACGCATCTGCGTAGCTTTGGACAAGAGGAGATTTGCCTTTCGGATCATCTCTTCAGCCCTCTTGATCTTATCTTCAGCGTCAAGAAGAGCACTGTTGGAAGCATCAATTGCACTCCCAACTTCTGCTTCCTCTGCCTCCAAGGACCTCAAGTCAGAGGAGATAGCCTCAACAGCCTCTTGAGCAGCGAGCTGAGCCTCGCGCTTCTGGGCGACAAGACGTGCGAGCCGTTCATCAGCCAAAGACGCTGCATCGGATCGATGGAAATGGCGCCATTCCTCCACGTCCTTCTCAAGGTCATCCACCAGGAGCTCCAGAGCAGTAGCTTGATGGTACCCCTCAAAGTCCCGGATACACTCAATGCCACGGGAGAGAACCATTTTCAGCTTCGAAAATGGCACAGGCGAGCCCTTCAAGACTAGACCGATAGTCTGCTCCAAACTGTTATAGAAGCTGTCGACCAGATTACCGATGAAGTCATTCTCAGCTTCATCAATCCTTGAGACAACCTCGGAGCAATCTACCAACCTAGTCGACACCACCGCGGAAGAAGAAGCGGGAACATCGACAGCAGCAGGGCAAGCCAAAGGTGACCTCGGCGGAACCAGCACGCCAGCCACCGCGGAGGTAGGACTGGCCACCGCCTCCTGAGCAGCAGGCTCAACTACCAGCGTCGGGGAGGTAGGGCTCACAATCACCCTCAATGCCGTATTCGGCAAGACAGTCTGTACCCCACTCGCTGATATGACTGGAAGTGGGGTACCTCCGGGACTGCCGCCTCTTCAACCTCAGGGCCTTCCGCTGGTTTGGGCTGATAAAAAGGCAGGTCGCCATACAGCGCGTCTAATACAGCTGCGTCTGCCCCGGTCGAAGCGCTCATATCGCCCTTTGACCCTCCAGGAAAACCCTCCGCTTCTTTCGAAGCTGATGCACCTTGGGGACGAATGCCTGCAACGAAACCAAGGTCAAAAAGGAGACGCAACAAATAGGCGAGGACCAAGAGACCTTAGTCTTACCGAAGGCCGATGTCACATCGTCAGCCGCATCAGAATCCAAGGGTCCCATCGGAAAGTTCTTACCCGACTCAACGCGGATAGCCGGGCCACTCGCCGATTCCTCCGCAGACCACCCGGCAGAGCTGGATGCCATAGGACTTCCTTTAGAAGTCCCAGCGCCCGAAGGGCCAATATCGGCCGCATCACCTCCGGACTCCTCCGAGCGAGCAAAGGAACCCGCTGCACTTCCATAAGTGAACAGGGGATCGTAGTGCTCCCCTTGCTCTCCAACTGCCTCAGCTCCTGCAACAAAAAGCAAATGATGAGTCATGTAAAGCGCGCTGAAGGCATATTAGATGGGTCCAATCTTACCAGTAGTCGGTTCATCAACCGACGGCTCAGCCACTAATGGAGCAGCAGAAGGAGGCGCAGCAGAGGGCTCACCCTCCACCACAATGGTAGGAGTTTGGCGACGGGGCTTCTTCGCCGACGACTTCCTACGGGATCCACTCCCACGCTTCCTTTTGAAGTGGACCTCAGAGTCCTCTTCCTCCACTTCTTCCACATGCTGTAGGAGAGCTGCCCCCACTACACCAGAGCCGGCTTCACGAGCATCAGCTTCGGGGGCATCGGGCCTTGTCTCTGCCTCGAAGCACGGGCTCTCTGCATCAGAAGCCTCGCTATCATCCACAGCGATGAACTCCTCTATGCCAGGAACACGGACTCGTTTGCCCTCCATCTTATCAGAAGCCTTCTGCCTCAGCCGATGGGAAATCAACTTCACACCTGAACTATTGACTTTGAATCCAGGAGGCGTGGAGTTCGAAGCTGCATACCATTGGCAGAAACACAGGGTCGTCCATAGGCCGGGATCCCTTGACGGCGTGCGTAGCCACGCTCCAGTGTCATCCGCGGTAAAGAACCGCCAAGCACGAGCCCCATCAATGAGGCTCCCCATGAAAGCCAGGTCCGGATTCGGGTTGCCCACATACAACTGGTCATACCCAAATTGGCGGGCGAACCGGCTCGGGATGTAGGGCTCCATGTAGCAGGTATCCCCACTCCGGTACAGCAAATGCGAGGGCCGGATACAGACCAGCCACTCGAAAACACCCCGACTCATGGGGGACCGACCTGATTCCACATCATGGAATTCCTCGTTGTATCCTGCACTCCGCAGGCGAGGAAAGCAACGGAACAGGCTATAAGCGTCATAGCGACGCACTAACTTACGGGCCTCGGCCACATAAGTTTTCTGCCACAGACAGCCTTCAAAACGACGGAGAAGCGCCGTTTGAACACCCTGAGGTGGATCTTCCCCAGCTCCAATCAAACCGGGGCAGTGCAAGGCGAACCACGCCATCAAGTAGGTGTACGGTAAACCTACCCTAGGATTGGGCCCGTCACAAGGCAGGACGGCACCCTTCCCCCGCCTTGACGCCATCGGCCTGCAGAAAGCCTCCGTCAGTATACGAAGGCCCCTCTGAATACAACACACCATGGCCGGGAGGAGACCCAGACGGTGGCCATGGACCAAGCGGACGGCAGGCAGCAGCACATTTGGGTGAACAATGTCACCCGAAGAAGAAGGTACGACACACTTCTTTAACCAGATGGTTAAGAAGCCAGCCAGCAACGCCTTGCGAGACATAGGCCGACGGGCCTGATGGTGAAAGCTCCGAAGAACATCACCCTTCTCGAAAGGACCATCATCGTCAGTCACGACGATGTCCTTTTCAGCGCGCACCTCCATCCTCGCCAAGATGTCTTCTTCAGCAACTCCGCAATGAGCTGCCTCGGGCACACTAGTCATGTCCGGGAACAAGTAGCTCCCCCAGCTCTTCAAGCTCTTCGAGCTGCCCTTACCACCAGTGTGGATACTGGAACAAATGTGCAGGTGACACATCAATTCCCGATATGTCTCAAGCAAGGCAGGCTCTTGCTTCTCCAAGAGAGCCAACTCCGTGTCGCACGGAAAATATTCTTCATATGGAAGAGACCCGAAGGGCAAAGCTGAGATCTCTTGCATCTCATGCAGGGCCATGCCCAACTCACCAACTGGGGTGAAGAAAGTCCCCGAGGCCGGGCAGTACAACTCTAGGATGGCGTAGAAGCACGCCACCTTCATCTCAATGCCGTAGCAGGTCGCCCTGACGGCCTCATAGAGGTTCAACCTCTCTAATTCCCCCTCAAAATGATTGAGGATATAATTGGTCAACTCCACCCACCATGACCTAGGAGGGTGGACCCAACCAGGAGCCCTGAAGTCCGTGGCGGGATAGTTCCCGTCAACTTCGCAGAACTGAGTGCCAAAGGTCGGCGCCGCAGCTGGATTCTCTCCTACTGGAAGGTCCCTCGCCACCTTCCCAGGGTATAGCCCTATTATGCTACGAGGATAGCCCGCCCCTGAATAGCCGGACTTATACGACAGTCTCCCGACATGGACGGACTCAGCATTTAGGCTCACGCCCCACGTCATCTTCCGAGCCTGAGTCACGCTCGCGAAGGAAGGCAAAGCGAAATGCCGCTTAGTAGATGGGAGATAGAATCTCTCGCCATCCAACTGGAAGACCCACTGGCCTTCGCCGGCTTGCAGCTGGCGATCGGGATCAGGTGCAGCATCCCCGAACATGAAGTCAGGCTTTTTGTAAGCCTGACGGTCGATATCTTCAAACGGAGCCGTAGTCAAAATGCTCCGCATGGCCTGCGGGCCACCGCTCTGAATGAGCGTATCCCGTACAAGGGAGCTCGGCTCACTGAACAAGGAAGCCTGCCCAAGGAACTGCAAGCTGAGGCTTCCTGTTCGACTGGTTACGCCAAATAGACTGTTCTGGAGGCCGGAGGCGTAATGAACTGCAAAAAAAAAAAAAACAAAAAAAAATGAACTATGATTAGTTCACCAATCAAATCGACGCGAAGACACAAAAATTCGCTAAGGCATAGCCTCGCCCAGTAAGCAGGGACAGTGGGGATAATAGCTTTGATAAAAAGCTTCGCTTCACAGGTAAGACTGCATCTTTGCAGGAAGTGGCATAGCCCTAAGCGCTGACGTCATCAAAAGGACGTTATGGTTAACAGTCACCCTTCGTGGCCATGACTGAAGGCACACGACCCATATCCTGTTCCTCAACAGGATGAAGATTGCCCAAGCAATGACTTCTTATGGAAGCCCAAGAGAAGAACTGTTCAGTTCTTACTTCCCTGGTGCAAGCAAAATAGGGAAGTTAAGGGAAACGAGTTCCCTGATAAGGACAGATCATATTCGATCGTCCTAATGGCCAAGCGCCGACTCCAAAAAGAGAAGACCATCATCCCTAATCTGGGAAAGGAGTCTCTTACCAGTGATTGGTCGTTCAATGACCGGAGGAGGAGGGCCCTCCACTGCAGAAGTCGCTACTTCCTTACCCGCTCGTCTCTTGGGCGCCATTGAAGAACTGCAAGAGTTCTCGAAGTACTCTGAAGCAAAGGAGGAAGAAGGAGAGGAAAAGACAGAAATTTCTCTGAAAAAAGGAGATCTCTCCCATGATCAGCCCGATCAGGCTTTTATAGGCCAGTCAGCGCCTAAATCAAGGCCTCAAAAAAGGGCACATGCCGCCGTTTCGAATTAATTCGAAACAGTGCCCGAAGCGCCTGAGGCGCTTTTCCCAAAGTGCGACGGTTCAACCCCACTAAAGGGTTAACTCCGCGCAGGAGCAAAGTGCGGGCTTCGCACAAACCTTCAAAGACTTCGCCAGGAAGTCTACCCTAGCCCGCCAAAGAGGCTGCTATTTGCGGGACATACCAGTCTCACGAAGATCATTCGAAGGAAGGACAATGTCCTTAATTCTGCATATAGTTCAGCCCAGCAATGGCCAAACTCTCAAAAGCAAGCAAAAAATCAAATGATCAGACAAAGAATTTCATTGATTTAAAAGCAAGGGTACATTGATATTACATCAAAGTTGTGTTTCATACAACAACATAGTTGCCTAGCAAGGCCATTTGCATAAAAGGCATACAAGCGGTTTTATCTGCTTCCAGACCAGATCAACTGGACACGAAAGGCCTTCCTCCTGCACAAGGCTTAACCAGTTCTGCCACCGGGACACGGTCATTTTTCTCCACAAAATGGCGGATCTTACCAGGCCATTTTTGTTGAAGCCTGGCAATAAAACTTATCGCCGCCAACACGTCAGATCCCATATAATGGGAACTAGTTTTGATGACGCGGATCTGACGCGTGCGTGAGGCCCACTCCCCTGAAATGGATCGTCCCCGACGAAGGCCACCAAAGTCGAAAGTCGGCAACCAGCCTCACCTCAGATCGAATCATCTCGGATAAGAGGCTGCCAACAGCCTCTGGGACGCGCACCCGCTGCCCCGAATTGTTCCTCCTGCTTAAAAGTAAAGCTTCAACCGGGGAAGCATAAGGCAATTTTATGGCTTCTTCCATCAAGTCACCAGACTGACAAGCATAGCTCGCTGCAAGGCAAATTGAAGCAAGTTAGCAGTTAAGCACAGAAAGAGCTGCAAAAAACATTAAGTCAGATTCTTCAGCGGCAAAGCAATCCGACTTCAGCAGAGGACAAGTTCCACCTGCACAGCAACCATGGGCTGGCTCAGCAAACGCCAAGTCCTAGCCTCGCCTATACGGCAAAGTCAGACTGATCTTGTGAAGAACAGTCTCAACCTCACCAACATGGCAAGACTGGCTCAACTATTGAAGAAGCCAAGTCCCAAGTCCTGCCTATGCAGCGGACTTAACAAGCAACGATCTTTCACTGATCAAGCCAAGATGATAGCTTCACAGAAAGCTATGATGAGATCCTTCTCTGCAGCAGCCAATTGCAAGATGAAGAACAAGGGAAGCTAATCCCTGAAGCGAGCTGCCAAAGCTAAATCAAGGGAGATGAATTCCCTAAAAGCAGTGAAGTCTTTGAATGATCAAGACTTACTGGTCCTTGGCCGGTTAGACAACCAGAGTGGGCTTTCCCACTAATTCAGAGATCTGAGTATCTCTCACAACCAAGAGAAGAGAAGAAAGGCAAGGCATTTCTCTTCAGAGGACCTCAAGTGTCCTATTTATAGGCCCCATGGCCTGAGTGCGATCACCTCAAGCGTGGAAGCACGAGCGCATTCAAGGCATTTACTGCGCCTTGATAACAGGAACGGTTTCCATTGGAACCGTACAAGGGAAGAGAACGTCTCCCTCATAAAAGGCATTTATGGCGCCTTGAAGAAAGGGAATATCCTCCCTTGGAAACGTGCAAATCGGAGAATATCTCCCTCGATCAGCATGAAGAAAGGAGTAATCCTCCTCGTAACTGGCCCACGGCAGTTGGCCTCGGGAAAGCGACAGATGTTCCAGAGCGAACTTACCTAGCCGCGAAGCTACCCAGACGCGAGTCTACATGATTCCTCGGCGAATCTACATCCCAAAGCAGGATTGAAAGCAAAGCTGAACTCAACCATCATGGCGACGTTCATACTCCACACCACCATCACAGCAGTTCAAAGTGTTTCGAAGTCTGGGCTATTGCAGACTCTCGAAAACTTTGAAGGGGGTCTTGTTGACACTTAAAAAGACAAGATTCTCATTGGTCCGAACGATGTCTAAACTTGTTGACATTTACAAAAGACAAGGGACAGACAAGCTGAAGACCAGTTTTCACCCACCTCTAAGGGACAAGGAAGCGGTTTGGACTCCACTGATCCAGCAAGCAGAACAGTGAACCCGGATTGTTTCTAAACAGACCTCAGCAGGTCTAAAATGCTAGCATTTGGCATTACATTAGCCCAAGGAGATAGCCTCGCTTGAGAGGCTTACATCATCCAGAGCATCGCCAGGAAGCTAACTGACAGCTTCGCCGAAGACCCTCTTTTCGGACTTCGCAAGGAATTGCCTCTAGCTCCGCTATGAGCTTCAAAGCGGGCAGCTCCGCCATCAGCCTGCTATGGTCAACCTTTGACCAATCAAATCTCCTGATAAGATCGGATTCAAAACAAATCAAATCCAATCAGGATTCAAATATGGCAGGTGATTGCCACAATCTCTTGACTCTCTTGAAACGAGTAAGAGGATCAGGGAAAATCCTTCAACGATATGGAAAGGATCATAACAAATCGGAAAGATCAACCGACTTGCCATTTTCTAGCTCCGCGGAAGCTATTCTAGCCTCGCAGCAAGGCTACTTTCCAGATTCAAACAGATTCGGTTCAACCTGTTTCCATATCTTCAAGGGGACGATTATACCCTTGCTCTCCCTATAAATAACCCGCCAGGGGTACAGAGAGAAGGGGGGCCAATCAAGAGAGATCAGATTGCAGAGGAAGGAGCCATCAATTGCCTTCTGATCGCAAGAATCGATCAATTAGCTTCTTCGACTGAGGCTTCTTCATAACGCACCGTGCGTTCTCGAATTCAGAGACCTTTTAGAGAATTGCTTTCTCTATCCAGGGTGTTGATACCCTAACATCGTCCTTCTTCTCAAGGAATCTCCGGAACCAGGCGAGAAGGAATTCCTTATCGAAGGCGATTTTGAGAAGCAGCAAGAGGGTTCTACCAATCCTCTATTCTCTGATTCCCGAAACCAGGCGAGAAGGGAATCTCATCGCTCGCATCGTCAAAGGGACAAAGTGGTCGCGCGCTGACCAGACTCCTATCGGCACATTTTCCCAGAATCTCTGAGGAGATCTACTTGTAATCTTTTGAGAATACTTGTAATTTAGCTCCTCAAACTTTTATTTGTAAGTTTTCCCCTTTTGCAAATCAATGGAAAACAATGAGTTACATGAAGAAAGGAAGACACGCCCTAATTCACATAACACAAAATATGTAATGCATAAAAGGAGATGTGAAGCTCCCCCTACACACGTGTACCACATAAGGAAGAGTTGTCAAGCTCTTCAATACAAGATACACTCAACATGAATTTATATACATATAAATATGTTTTTCTTAAACAAAATTTGAGATACCAATTTAAAACATTTAACATAAACATCTTGATATCATTAAGAGAAATGTGTTCTTTTAAACATATGATACCAATTTGAAACTATATTTTAACATAAAGCAAGGGAGTGGAAATCAAATACCAATTGAAAGACAACATCAAATTTTCTCCCCCTTTATGAAATACCAACTAAACATATGCATAAGCTTGTTAAGATACCAATTGAAAACAAATCAAACAATAGAAAATTTTTTCAAGCTTAGCATAAACAAGTATATATACGTATGAAAATTAGATACCAATTGACATTGATATTCTTGAAAGAGTAAGCGTACATATACAAAACATATATGAGTATACAAAAAGATCAAAAATTGATACCAATTAAAAGTGTTCAATGATACCAATTGAAAGAATAGGGTCAAGTGTATATCTCATATTATAACGAAGAATATGAACTAGTTAAAATGAAAATTTTTGTTAACTAGTACGAAATCCTTCAAGCAAGGAATAAATACAAATCATTTTTCATAAAAATGAAATCCACATGATAATCAACACTCTAATCCAATTAAGCATAAAAATGTCTCATGAAAATAAAACATGAGCAAATAATAAATGTGAGTGTACAAGTCAAGTATGGAGATAACAATCATGAAAATTTGTTCAATTAAGTTCAATTATTCCTTTAAACAAGAAAACTAAAAATTAATATTATTTAATCTTCAAGGCATATGTATGTCTGATACAAACCAAAGTATACATACATATCCAAGATACAAACGAGTCCACAAGGATATATGCATGAAGGCACGTGGCTCAAAAAGGATATTCATGTATATCTAATAGTTTGGACAAGGTAAACATATACATGAAGTTTAAATACCAATTCAAAGAAAACATGAAAAGCATGAAAAGTATGAAAATTTAGCTTTTCATTAAAACAATTTGATACAAATTCTTTTCAAGGTATATGTATGATTTGTCAACACAAAAAGTATACATACATATCCCTTAAACATACTTTGAGTCCATAATAGATATTTGCATGAAAGGCAAATGACTCAAGGGGTATACATGTATATCTTCAAGTTTGGCAAAATACACATATACATGAAATGAAAACTCATAATCATAAAAACAAATACCAACAATGGAATACAAGTTTAAAATGTATGAATCATCAAAACTAGACTATACTAGCACATCTAATGGGAACAAACAAGTGATTGGTAGTGAAAAATGCATTTTTATCATCATATTTACCATCACATTTTCATATTTATTCATATAATTATGCACTATAACTAATGTTTTATTATTTATTGTGTGCAGGCCTTGGGTAATTAAAAAATAAGAAATAAAAGCCTGAATGAAGCCCAGAAGCCCAAAAAGCCCATGTGCAAGCCCATGTGCAAAAATTGTAGTAATTTAGAAGTTTCTTATTATCTAACCTAATCTAAACTTAGATTTTTAAATTCTTTATTTAAAATCTAAGGAGGAAAAGGAAGGATAAGAAAGAACTCCTAATTGCTAAAAGAAGAGGAAAGGGATAGACTTCTACTCAACCCTAGTTGCTTGCAAGACAATCCTAAAGATAAAAGGAGAAGAGTTTAAAGATAAATTCGGATTCAGACTGTACATGTTTTAGTATTCAGATCATAACTTTTGCTACAGATATTCAAATCCGATGGTTCAAGATGCTCCAGAAAGAAGACTTGAAGACCTACAACTATTATGTTGATCAAACTTTCCAATTCAATCCGCAGATAAGACATATTCGGTGATCAACATGATAACAAGTTGCAGGACAGAGTTTTACTGGGACTCTACTTCTTCCAGCTCCTATAAACCCCTGCAGAGCAACAGAGAAGGGCACACAAAAAAAATACAGAGAAAATTCTAGGGTTTCTTAGGCTAACTTGTAGTTTAGGTTAGGTTTTTCTTTTTGTAATTTTTGTAATTGAGAGTGGAGGAAGCTTTCATGGAGGAAGGAGTCCATGCTTATACTGAGGTGACAGCGGTGTAAGCCTACTTTTCTTCCATTGTTAATGAAATCCACTTGAGGTTTGTTTTATTTTATGTTCTTTTATTCTTGTTTAATCTTGTGTTTCTTTTGTTCTTGTTTTCTTCTATTTTCTCTCTAATGTCTTGCCCACCATGAGAACCAACTGCTTCGAGAATACCTAGCCGAGGAAGAGCCCTTGATGGCCTATGGCGATGAACAGGTCTTCAAAGTTGCTTTTATTTCATAGTTAGGAAGGCGGACGATCCTATACGCCATGCTTGTACGCCTTCCAAGAAAAGGTAAATCATCGCAACGGTTCAAACGGTAAGCAGACTGAAGAGGTAAGTTTTCTTTTTCTTTTCTTTTCTTTTTAGATTAAATCACAACTTCTCCCAATTCTTTATTTGCCGACCCATTGTAAATACCACTTCCTTTCTAATTTAACTAATAAAAATAAAATTTTAGAGAAACTTGCTTAACGCTTCCATCGCAGTCCCTCCCTGAGGATCACGACCCGCATAGCCTTGCTACCGCGGATTAGTATTGAGCACCTCGCACACCTTTAATTCTCAGATCTAATATTCATATTTTGTGTGCAGGAAAACTCAGTCAACAAATTGGCGTCGTTGCCGGGGAGGGACGGTAAGTTTATCTCTAATAAAAAATTTTATTATTAACTATTCTTTTATTCTTTTCTGTTTGCAGGTTTGGAGAACAGGAATCAGAAAAACAGCAGCAGCAGTGGACATACAGCTACTCTGTGCCTCTGCCCTCGAAGGCAGAGCACCAGAGTCTACTGTAGTGCCGCGGATCCGTGGCCATAGCCGCAGAAACGCGGCCTCAGTAGTGAATTACTGACTGCAGTTTTTTGCAGGTTGCTTCAAATTAAAAATACTGCTTTCTGCTCTGTTCTGATTTGTTCTGTGATATACCCGTATACTGCTAATTAATTCAACAGTAAATTATTTGTTGTTAAAAAATAAAATTGATTAGACGTTTGCATATTAGGCACGTGTCTTTTCAATTACTTTATTTTTACTGTTGAAGAGTGCTGGAGCAAGGTACGTACGCATTGCATGTAGAATAGGACTCATCTCTTGGTTGATTTTCTGCTTTGAGTGAATCTTATCTATTATCTTGTACACTTGCACTAATTCATCTTAAGGGCATAACCCATTACAAGATAAGGTGGGGATTTCATCACCCTTCCTTAGCCCAAAAATCATATCCCAAGCACTCACTAACCCAAGCCTAACTAAAAAAGAGTAGACGTTGGCCCTAGGGACATCTCGGACTCAATAGGAGATTATCCTAAGGGGGAACAGTGCTGGAAGTTAACTCTTGCTAAATCAGTATCTAGGAAAGGGATTGAGGGCCGAAAGCCCGAAGATTGGTGGTTATTTAATTAAGGAACGTCTTTGACGGAAACCTCCCACCACTCTTGCCCTGACCTGGCTGATTAACTCGTGGTCAAAGTCTGCACCCGACCTCCTGTGGACAGTCTAACCAGTTAGGAGTCGTCTAGGTCATAGGTCTACCCTAACTTAGGTTAGAATTTTTCTTTTTTGTTTGTTTATTTGTTTGTTTTGTTTGTGTTGGTGTGATATGGCATATAATAATAATTCCAATTTTAATTCATATTACACACCTAACTATTATTCGGATATTACCAACCCGGCATATCATAACTTTGACCAATCTAGTGTGCCGGAATGGTCTTATCCGAATGAATATAACTCACACCCCCCATCTTATGACTATAATTTCCATAATAATTTCAACTCGTCACAGAGTTCATGGGGTTTCGAGTCCCCCGAGTCCAATTTACAACCGACTTGTCCTCAGTCTCCACCCAGTCCACATTCTTTCAATGAGTCATACTTAGATCCACCCAGTCAGAATAGACTACCATCTATCGGGGAAATGATAAGTATGCATGAGTCCAAGCAACAGTCACCATCAATCTTAGACATGATGATGCGTGAGTCCACCGACTCACAACTTCATCACGATTACCCTTCCTATTTTCAAGTCCAATCACAACACGATGCACCTATCAACTATGAAGGGATGCTTGCAGCCATGACTCAGGTTAGATTAGCCCGTGATCGTGATATAGATATGATGGTTCAATCTTTACGTTCTCACCGTTCGGCCATTTCTGATATCATTGACCACTCTCGTAGAGCCGACGAACCAAGTTGCTTTGGACAACAAGATTCTACTTCAGTGCCATCATTTGAACTTGCTAAAACTCCAATTCTTGATAATTTGGCAAGTTTTTCCTTTCCTGAAATATTACTTGATCATGAATATGATCATGATCTTCCACTCGATGATTCAATTTTATTTTCTGATTCAATAATGACTCCAGTGTCTCCATCTGATTTCATTTTCCCGAGTCAACATTGGATCATGTTCCAATTCATAATGAAATTGAATCACCCATTTCAAATGATCATATTGAACTTGACCAATTGTGCAATTTTGAAAGTCCTATGGATAAATTGGCAAGTTCTTTTTATTACATTGAACCCAATGAGATATGTGACCTAGATTCTCAAATTTATGATCAAGTTCAAATTCCTGAATCATTATTGACTCTTGTTCTGTTACCTGAATTAGGTAATATTTTAGAGTCAGTTTTGATTCCCACACCTATCATTCCTGAACTTGAATCACCAATATTGAGTCACATTCCATTGTGGGAAGAATATTGTGGACTTGAGCTTCAAATTATTGATTTGGACCCACTTCCTGAACCTAGCCCGACTCCTGAACCATTACTTGATTTAAGCTTCTTCCCTGAGTCGGTATTCGTTCCCGTACTTCCTAAGTCCAAGTCAATCATTCCATCTTTTCATACTCCATTTTGGGATAAGGAGGTTGACACAATTAACTCTGAAATTTATTATGAAATTTGGAAATTTTATGGGGTGAAAATTTTAAAAATGATTATACATATATTTTAGTGGGTTATAGACGAAAAATTTCTGGTGGGTTTCACCAACTACTACATTATCTAGATTGGGCCGCATTTCGTGGACCAATTAGACCACCTCCGGAACCACCACCCTAAGGTAACTTCCGCCTTCCCTTGTTCTGTTTCATGCATATATGCATTCATTCATACATTGAGGACAATGCATGAGATAAGTGTGGGGGTGGGCTTTACTAACATACTAACATAAGTAGATACTAACAAAATTTGCTAATAAAAAAAAAATTTGCTAATAATAAAAAAAATTTTAAAAAAAATGTTATAAAAAGGAAATATTTTGACTTATTTTTTGAAAGAAATCTAAGTTAGTTTTAAGGATTAGGAAAATCATGATTAGGATTTCTAAAAACTTGGTCAAAATAAATAAATTGTTTAATTTTTGGGTATAGGAGAAGAAATTGAATAAGTAATTAGTCTTGATTTTTACCTTAATGAAATATGCATACCAAATGCATATCTAGGATTCTAAGACAAAGACCTTGTGCCTCATAAAAAAAAAAGAAAGAAAAAAAGAAAAAAAATCACCAATTAAGCTGATACATGTGCCTCAAGAAGCATAAGTATTCATGCCTAAAGGTGAGTAAATAAAATAAAGTCCTTATTTTTGGGGCCTAGTTCACTCGAATTTGAGTCCGCGGGGTGTTTTCTCACCTGGTGCCCTAAAACCAACCGGTTTGGGAGTCATCGACTTTAAGTTCGTTACATGGGTGGATTAGAAAGCCTAAGAAGACTAAGAAATATAATATATGTATTAACACATCTAATAATCAATTAGTTAGGTATGAGGGCCTCAAGAAGCCTTGATGCTTACACGAAAGAAAATTAGATGCGTTATACATATTAAAAAAAATAAAAAAAGAAGAAAAAAAATATATATATAAAGAGGCATGAGAGTCCAAGTTAAGGAATTCCTAGTAAAAACATAAGGATGCATATGATTTTTGGTAACGAAAAAGACTATATTAGAAATTCAATTTTAATTCTTACCTAAAATGGAAAACAATTAACTTTATTAAGACTAAGTTTAAAGAATGAATAAAAATGAGGATCCTAAAACTTATAGACTACTTAGTCTCTTCAATAATAATTCAAATATTTTCCTTTTTATGGATTTTGTGGGTGCAATCAGCTGAAAACCCTCACGAGACAACACTCGTCCTCTAGGGTAACCTAGAGGTTTAACGGCTTGTTGCACATGTTAAGTGCAACCGTGATTCCTACGAAAGTGAGTTAGGTTAGATTAATTTTTCTTTTCTTTTTCTCTTTGATTTTTACTCGAGGACGAGCAAAAAGATAAGTGTGGGGGTGTGATTGGTAGTGAAAAATGCATTTTTATCATCATATTTACCATCACATTTTCATATTTATTCATATAATTATGCACTATTACTAATGTTTTATTATTTATTGTGTGCAGGCCTTGGGTAATTAAAAAATAAAGATAAAAGCCTGAATGAAGCCCAGAAGCCCAAAAAGCCCATGTGCAAGCCCATGTGCAAAAATTGTAGTAATTTAGAAGTTTCTTATTATCTAACCTAATCTAAACTTAGATTTTTAAATTCTTTATTTAAAATCTAAGGGAGGAAAAGGAAGGATAAGAAAGAACTCCTAATTGCTAAAAGAAGAGGAAAGGGATAGACTTCTACTCAACCCTAGTTGCTTGCAAGACAATCCTAAAGATAAAAGGAGAAGAGTTTAAAGATAAATTCGGATTCAGACTGTACATGTTTTAGTATTCAGATCATAACTTTTGCTACAGATATTCAAATCCGATGGTTCAAGATGCTCCAGAAAGAAGACTTGAAGACCTACAACTATTATGTTGATCAAACTTTCCAATTCAATCCGCAGATAAGACATATTCGGTGATCAACATGATAACAAGTTGCAGGACAGAGTTGTACTGGGACTCTACTTCTTCCAGCTCCTATAAATACCCCTGCAGAGCAACAGAGAAGGGCACAAAAAAAAAATACAGAGAAAATTCTAGGGTTTCTTAGGCTAACTTGTAGTTTAGATTAGGTTTTTCTTTTTGAAATTTTGTAATTGAGAGTGGAGGAAGCTTTCATGGAGGAAGGAGTCCATGCTTATACTGAGGTGACAGCGGTGTAAGCCTACTTTTCTTCCATTGTTAATGAAATCCACTTGAGGTTTGTTTTATTTTATGTTCTTTTATTCTTGTTTAATCTTGTGTTTCTTTGTTCTTGTTTTCTTCTATTTTCTCTCTAATGTCTTGCCCACCATGAGAACTAACTGCTTCGAGAATACCTAGCCGAGGAAGAGCCCTTGATGGCCTATGGCGATGAACAGGTCTTCAAAGTTGCTTTTATTTCATAGTTAGGAAGGCGGACGAACCTATACGCTATGCTTGTACGCCTTCCAAGAAAAGGTAAATCATCGCAACGGTTCAAACGGTAAGCAGACTGAAGAGGTAAGTTTTCTTTTTCTTTTCTTTTCTTTTAGATTAAATCACAACTTCTCCCAATTCTTTATTTGCCGACCCATTGTAAATACCACTTCCTTTCTAATTTAACTAATAAAAATAAAAATTTTAGAGAAACTTGCTTAACGCTTCCATCGCAGTCCCTCCGCATAGCCTTGCTACCGCGGATTAGTATTGAGCACCTCGCACACCTTTAATTCTCAGATCTAATATTCATATTTTGTGTGCAGGAAAACTCAGTCAACAACAAGCATTCAATCCCAAACATATATAGATTTATTTGTAGCCCATCATATGTACAAATATAAATCCTAGTCTTAATGAAAACTAACATCTAAACATATATTCAAAACATGAAGTATCAAAACAAACACGAATATTATTTTGCTATATAAAACAAGTAAAGATTCATCAAAAATTCTTTTATCAAACTTCTAGGTATATGTATGATTCATCCAAATTTAACAATATACATACATATCCCAACCGTAAACGAGTCTATTAAAAGTATTTGCATGAAGGCAAAAGACTCATGGGTATACATGTATATTTATTAGGTTTGAATTCAAAATACATATACATGAAGTAAAAACATGAAAATAGGCATAGCAAGTATAAATGAAGGAATCATCAAAACTAGTTTATACATGTGCATATAGTGGGTACAAATGAGCATGAAGTGCAAACATATAAAAGTCAATTTGTTCTCACTATGTGTACATGCATACATGCAAGTTTTGATAAAATCTACATCTAAACTAGTTTATACCACATAAAGTATAAAACAACAAAAAATCATCATGAGAAAACTAAAACATGATTACTATGTAAATTCACATGTATTTGATTCATGATGTACATTATAGCTAAACAAAAAGTGAGAACACTAAATATGGGTTCATATAAGCAAGTGTGTCTCAAATACTATACATGTATGTCAAGGATCTAATAAACATGGCATGTACATACTAATCCATAGACAATGAAAATATGCTATAAAATAAATGAATATGAAAGCATGTAAACTATAATAAGGAGTTAGGAATTGTTACCAAAACCTAGAAGGCAACTCTCCTTGTCTCCAAAAACATGGTGGTCATCTCCACCGAAACTTTCCTTGAAAGTGATGCATCCATTTGATAAGCTTTAAGTACGGAACACATCCACTCCAAGGTGCCGCTACTCTCACGTCATGTGAGAGCCCACACCTACATCAAAAATTTTAGGGGTGGTTCTTGGTACCCACATCTTGTTGGGTCCATGGGGGTTAGTCCCTTCCCTAACCCAAACAAATTTCTTTGCTAAATTTGAAACATTTAATCTATCATAACAAAATTTAGCAAGATGGCCTTTTCGTCCACAATGTGTACATGTGTACACATGAGCATACGTGTGATGATGTCCGTGAGGAGCATGTGTATGCCGTGGAGGGTGTGCATGAAAAGATGGAACTTGCTTCTTTCGAACCAAGGATTCCAAGCGTGTATGATTCATGGCACATTGGCTCATAGTGGAGCCCAAACAATCTACTCTCTTCTTTAATAAACAAATATCATCATTAATCCTAGAAGAAGAGGTACATGCATTAGGTGAAGTGTGTGATACTACCCTAGCATGGCAAACATGTGCATCAATATTATTTTGTAAAACAATATTTTTGTCTAAACAAACATTCAACTCATTTGAAATATAAATAATTTGTTTTTCAAAGCAACATTCTCTTTTAAAATAAAATCTACTTTTGAAGACAAGTTCTCATTTTTCTTCAAAAGAACATGGCAATCATTTTTAGATTTTAAAAAATTATTTTCTTTTAGTGCAAGTTCTAATTGAGATCTCAATGAATCCCTTTCATTATAGACCTCAACCTTCTCTTGCAAAACATTGTTAAGTCTAGCATGCAAACTCTTATTTTCTTGTTCAATTCCTAGACTTTTCTTTTTCAACAAATTATATTTTTCTATTAGTTTTTCACAAACAATAGAAAGTTCTTCATTTAAAGCATGGGGATCTACAATATCATCACATGAAGAACTAGCATCATTACTATCTAGTTGAAGTTCCGATTGTACCTCAAGGGAGTCATTCCCTTGGACCATATAGCATTGTGATTCGGAATCTCCACTAGACTCCTCCGGTTGATTTGGCAATTGAAGCTCGGAGGTGATGGTTGTTGTTGTCAATTTGTTCCACACTGCAAAGGCGGAATCAATGTTAGAAACACACATAAGAAATTTTTAGGTAATGTGCTTCTAATGGCCTCTAGGGCTTGTGCATTGGCCCCTATATGATTGCGATCACTAAGGAAGGATTCTTTGGTAATAGCAAGATAAACTTTATGACCTAGGGTTTGTAAATAAACGGTCATCCTAATCTTCCAAACATGAATATTGGAAGGGTCATACATAGGTGGGGTCATGAAGGCCATGGTAAACTAAATGTGTGCAAACAAGCAAATGCAAACAATAGATTAGTAAGCAAATGGATCTCACTCCTAGGATGTTAAGCCTAAGTATCAGGAGCACTAGCTCTGACACCAATTGAAAAAGACACCTAGAGGGGGGTGAATAGGTGTTAGTGCTAATCTAAAACTAAATGCAAAACTAAGTGCGCTAAAAACGGAAGCTAATGCAAATTATACACAAACTAATACAATACAACAAGTGTAGCCGAATTCCCCTTGCGAGGCTCTGGACTAACTCCCCTTGATTCCCCTTGAAATGGGTTGAGATGCTATGTGAAGCTCTTGTTGGATGAGTATAAGTTAGGCACACACACACACAAGCAATCCAAGCAATATGAAATACGCACAATCAAGCCAAGCATATAAGAATGAATTGCAATATAAAAGATGTAAGGCAACACAAGCAATGTATAAGATATGTATGCAATGAAAGAATGATGCTTGAATGAAATGATGCTTGCACAAAGTAAAGAGAGTAGAGTTGAGAGAAATTGGATCAAACACTAACACAAAGATTTGTTTCGAGGTTCGAGTACCCAACTCTACATCCCCGCCTACACCACCGTGTAGGATTTCCAATCCACTATAGGAGCACCGAACTCCTCTCTCAACTTACAAAGCCACCGAGGCTATACAACCACAATCCACCTCTACCGAAGAGGGATAAGGCCCGTAGCCAAAACAAACACAATCACCTCTACCGAAGAGGGATCTAAGCTCAATACCACTCCGATCAACCTCTACCAAAGAGGGATACAACAAAAACAAGGAGGATTTACAACTTAGAGGCTTAACCTCAAACACTTCTCTTTTCTCTCTTTTCCACAAAACAAAGATCCTAATAGATTAGGATAGTATGATAGCTCAAGTGTGGAAACTAGGTGTTTTTGGAAACAAGCAACAAAGAAAAACTACTTGGGAAATCTCTTGTAAAAGATAGAAAATGCAAGATCAAATCAAAATCCCAAACCCTAGTTTTCTTTGATTTTTCAAAAACCCAAAACAATAAAGATGAGAAGTTTTAAAGCCCAAAACTTTTTTTAAAACTCTTTTAAACACTTCAGAAAACTGGAATTTTTTTCTCTTCAAAAACTTGGCAAAAATCCCAAAAGAGATGGGGTTTATATAGGCCAAAACAGAAACTAGCCGTTAGAGCTGAGCTGGCAGCTCTGACAGGCAACGGTCGACCGGCCGGTCGACCGTCCAACGGTCATATTTTGACCCGTTGGAGCTATCGGTCGACCGCCCGGTCGACCCAAACTAACAGAGAGTAGAGCTCTCTGCAGCGGTCGACCGTCCGGTCGACCCAAGCAAAAACAGAGAGCAGAGCTCTCGGCCCGTCGACCGGTACGGTCGACCGTCCCAAGTCTGCCAAACGTGCACAGATCTGTGCACGTCCGATCGACCGGCCCGGTCGACCGGACTTCAGCCAAGTCGACTAATCAGGTTAGTAGTCGACTGGTTGAAGCCTGGAACAGATTTATGGGTCAGAAAAACAGTTAGAAATATTTTCTAGAAATCTTTTAACACTTCAAAAATTCTATAAAACTTGTTTTATCTTTTTGTATTGAAACATAAACATATGATAAAAATTTCAAGACATATATCAACATATCAATTCATTTTTGTGTCTTGCCAATTTTATCAAAAACCAAAACTTGTATTTTTATCAAACTTGGTTTTTCAACACATGAATAGGGATTTCAAAATAAGTTTGTTTAGCATGTTTAAACCATGTATGTATATATAGAACATATCTAATATACATAGAAGTAAAGTAAACTTGTTTTGATCTACTATTCATGAAAACCAAATCCAAAACATAAAAAACGTGTGTGTTTGTGCACTTGAGCATATCAACTATTCTAAACTTTACAAATGGATCTAAAAACTCATAGTCTAAACTAGGATACCTAAGTCTCTTGACGATCTTCCATCTTCAAGTAGACTTGCTCCCAAACGCGATCCACCGAGTGCAAAGGTATGATCTTTAAGCTTTGGCACCGGAATCACCATGATAAGCTTCCAAACTCCTCTTGTTGAAGCTAATCACCAACTAATATCTTGGTTAATGATCTGAAACTTAAACAATACAAGATTATTAGTAAACATAACTACATGAGTGAGTCATCATCAAAACTAGAGTGGAAGGCCTTTGGGCCAACATGATAAATAAAAAAACTCTTAAAAATCATCTAATAATTGAGTAAAAATGTAACAGACACCAATTGTGATTTTTGCATAATTTCTATGAATGTGACTGTGTATGTGGTATTTGTACGTACATGTTTGCATGTATTTGTATGAGGAGGAAGGAACAGGGAGAAAGCCAGTTGGGGAGGGAAACAGTGTTATCTGTTTTGATTATATTGTATATTATATTAAAGTAATGGACCGGCGAGAGCCGAAGGAGAGGAAGCCAGTGTTATTGATATAATATATATATATATATATATATATATATATATATATATATATATATATATATATATATATATATATATATATATATATATATATATATATATAAAATGAAGGAAGAGACCGGGCGGGAGCTAGTGGTGGGGGAAGACGATGTTTTCTATTTTGAATATATTATATGTAACACCCTGGATATTAAATATTGATTTAGTACCTTGTTAAAAGAGAATAAACTGACTATTTGAGAAGAGGATTGAATCAAGCTGGTATAACAATGGATGTTTAGAAATCCCATGGAAGAAAATTTGAAAGTGGGAAACATGGTTATTTGATACACACACACACACACACACACACACACACATATGTGTGCGTGTGTGTGTGTGTGCGTGCGTTATGTATATGTAAAACTTTGTAAATATGATCATCCTTGTATGAAAACATATACATATATATATATATATATATTTGTAATTTTCAATGTATTGTTCATACTAATATGTGTAATGAAGTGGTATATGAGTATATTGTGTAGATAAAAGAAAATAAATCAAATACCAAGAAAATATCATAATAGTACTAGGAGGACTTAGTGGCAAAGGGCAGGTGTGCATGAGATAGGTAAGATGGATGGCTACGATCTTACTTGGGAGTAGTGGGGACATGTGGCTTAATGACATAGATGGAAAAGAACTTATAAGAGTAAAAAAATTTGAGAGGGGGTTTTGTGTAAAATGAGGAGAAATATTTTTCATCCTTCTCCTTCATTTTCTAGGGTTGAAATAAGTCCCTTTTTCATTTTCCCCAATCCCTCAAAAACCCATAGATATCACCCTTAATCCCTCTTTCCCCAAACCCCTTTCTCTTTTCCTCTCTGATTTGGAAGGCGCGGCCAGGGGAGAGCCACACTTGGCCGCGCGCAGGCAGATTGATGTGGGGATCGGTGGCCTCTCTTGCTCCCCTACCCATACACCTTCTCCTCCTCTTGGTAAGTTGATCAAAACCCTAAAAAAAAGAACCTTTCTTTCTTCCTCTCTTGGTTTCTCTCCCTAATTCATTCTTCTCTTTTCTATGGTGATGGTCGGCCATGGTACCGACAGCAAAGCGGAGGCATGGCGACTTCGAAGAGGAAAAAATCTTTGGTGAGGGAGATCCTTCTTGATCTAAGTTTATTTTATTTTCTTCAAAATTTTAAAACGAATCTCATAAGATGTAGTGATTAACTTGTACCATTTAAGAAAGTTTTCAATTTATGTTTTCCTATATTTTTCTTGTAAAAATTCTGGACAAAATAATCATTTTGAGTAAACTAGTGTATCTTCCTTATAGGTGCAGAAATCTGTTAAACATCATAACCTGTGAAATTAGGCTCAGCTCACCAGCGTGTTGGGGCTAAATGGTATCTTATTATATACCTTTTGAAATACAATCGAGTCTACTTTCCAACGTTCATACCATACCTTTATTGGATACTTGTACCATAAATTATGATTGAAATATTGTATGTTGGTCGAAAATGTCGTGCTGCAGAACTCATTCACAACTGATGAGTTTCTGAATATTTAGAGAAGTTTAGTTAAATAAAACCTATTAAGTAATATATTATTGGAAATATAGTGGAGTCTAATTTCTAATAAATCTTTTCTTGTTCTATTTCAATATGTAGAATAAAAGTTATTATAAAAACTTCATCAGTTGTTCGAAAAGACTGAGCCACGAAAGGTATTTAAGCAGCATGATCATGACTAAGAACCACTACTAAATCAAAATATTTATACTATGTATTATACTGTCTAAAAGGTTTATAAGGCCGTAAGAGTCTACCTATCACTGTTTTATATCGCATCCCATTTGAATGCATGTGATAGGGATTTTGTCCAAGCACTACGAGCGAATTGAGGGTTTGTTGTCAGAATTGATTGATGTAATCCATGGATCTAAAATTTTATAGTAAGGTATGAACCACAATCTACTATCATTATTGTAACCTAGTTACCATTGAGAAGCTAATCATATGTGGGCTATGATCATGGAACTGTCAACCAAAAAGAGAAATCTTAATAACCTCTATGTACCAACATGCACAACTTCAAGATTGTTAAAGATATTCAAGAGATATGTTCATACATATTATTATCATTATTTTCTCAATTAGAACTATCTAGATATTCAAATCACTCTTTACAAATCTCAATTTGCATCTTCTTAATATATATATATATATATATATATATATATATATATTCCCCGTTATAGATAAACATATAATCAACTAAAAATGTCAAAGAATCACTGATTTATGAATATAACCTTTGGTATGACATTAAAGTATGTTCCTTCATTAGTTAAATGATAGCTAACTATCACTAAGGATATTGTTGCTTTTGAATCATTTAGTACATGAGCGCATGCACTCGATTTTCACACATGCCTCTTTGCTAATCTGAGTGAATTAGTTGATAATCAAAATCCTTGTATGTCTCTCTCTCCTTTTGAATTTGTTGAGCTGAGCACCAAATATCTTACTTGTTATTTAATCTGAAATAACTATGGGCCAAATAACGACCATTTTATCGTATTTCTTAAGTATTTATTTTAGTGACTATTTTATTTACTGTTACTCCTCTTTTCCTCAAATGTCACTCTTCCTAGTATCACTAATAGATCAGTGCTTCTCCAAAGTTCTACTTAGCTGATTAAATAAATTATTTTCACCTGAAACTTTAGTTGTTGGCTTGTCACTCCTTTATAGAAGGGGAATGCTTGTGTCATTGAACTCCTCCACTGTGTCTTCTTTTTGGATCACTCAAAACCGGGACTTTTGTTTATAGCACTCGGTAGAGGGTATGCATGACTCACAACTTTCATGCATCATTGTTGCCTAATTATATCTATGGACTCAGCCCAAAGAAACATGACAGAGCTTCAATCATTTCTAGCCAAAACAGTAAATGATGCATAAATGGGTTTGATGTGATATGTGTCATTTTGTCCACTTCCATGAATCTTTACAACCCAATTATTTATAAGGAATATATCCACAATATGATCATAGCAGTGTCTACAGGTACTTCTATTAAATCTCATTTCTGCTTGTGATAAAAGGAGCAGATATTTGTATTATAGTTATTCCCAGTAAAATTGACTATGACCCGCATTGTGAAAGCAATACTTTACCCAATATTAACATGGCCTTTATAGACTCAACTTTCCTGGAAGTTACAGAGACAATTCTTCTAGCCAAATAAAATCATGTAATTGATCATTCTTGCAACTTTGTAATATCAAATGTATTTAAATTCTATACGTATAGCATTCAGTAAGATGAGTCTGATATGTCTATAAACTCTCAAAGGATTTCTTGCAACTTGTATTGCGTACAACTTGTTATATTATCTTTTGTTGAATAATATACATAAATCATTCAATGGAATGCCAAAATTTCTTCAGAAATTTTATAAATAGATTGTGAATTGGATGACTAATAACTTGGTAACAGACCGTAACCAAAAGCGGGACAAATACATGGGATAACAGTTAAACCAATGACATTAATCTTAGCAGGTGTTAATCATCATGAACCCAATGATCATTACCAGTTCACTAAGTATGTGATTAAAATATTAATACCCTTCTAATAGATTAGACTCCATGTCAATCTGGTCATCAAGTTAAATGAGCAAAATTGTATATAATTTGCTCTGAGATATACATAGGTAATTGGCACCATAAGACTCTTAGAGCTTATCCCGAGAATACGAGGTGAAAATAAGATATATTGACTAAGATTATAGTAACCAAATATTAGTATGTATTATGTTATAGTTGATGATGTAACCTATAGCAAAAGGTGTGCACTGGTATGTGAATTAGAACTCTTAATTAAGTATGAATGGTAAGCAACATTTGACTTGAACATGGAGATAACAATTAGCTTCGATAAAAACTGATGCATGGTAAATTACATGTCTAAATTAAATAAATGAAAATAATTAATACATGTGGATAGTATGTATGTTTTAGTGTGCGTATGCAGTGGCAATTATATGAATTTGAATGCATGTGACATCGATGATATGATTGGTGATTGAAAAGGTACATCACTATGTAACTGATATTGTATGTGTCATCTTGACGGTTTATGTGTATATGATGATCTGTATGCACATTGTGTATATTTTATGCATGCATGAAGGAAGGGGCTAGCGGGAGCTGGTAAGAGTGAAGACGGGGTATGACATTATGTGTTATTAAATGAAGGGAGGGCCAGCGGGAGCTGGTAGGTGTGAAGATAGGGTATGACATTGTGTGTTATTAAATGAAGGAAGGGACCAGCGGGAGCTGGTAGGTGCGAAGAGGGGGTATGACGTTGTGTGTTATTATATAAAAAAAGGGCCAGTGAGAGCCGGTGGGTATGAAGATGGGGTATGAGATGGGTCATATGTCATAAAGTAATGATGTGCTTATTAAAAATAAATAGTGTTGTATGCTTGTCCTTTATGCAGGATTGTGAAACTCTGCTTTATTATAAGAGATAATGAAATATTATATGATGGGTGAAAGTATACGAGTTAATCCATGCAGTACTTGAAGGGTGATAGGATGTACAATATATAGGTATGTTCTGTGATATATGTATTATCTGGATTAACTTATTGTGATTGGTGTACCGTCATATATAGTGTGTGAATTATGTATACATAAAATGAATCCGGTAAAAAAATCAAGTCACTAAAGTAAAGTATTTGATATAACTCATAAACCCTGTAAATTACAGTGCAGAGATTTAAGTTGTAGAGTCATTGACCAAAGAAGTCAGGTCATTTTGACAAACTATGGAGATATTTGGGTTGGCTATTTACCTTGATATAATTATTTTTTATCCATATTCGCCTTACCATTTGAAGAAAAATATGCTTCCTTTTATTTTGATATGTATATCATAGATCTCCTTTTTACTCTTCTTACTGAGCTGTTGAGCTCACCCCTGCAGATTGTTATGTTTTCAGGTCATGGTGAGGCGAATGTCCAATTTAAGGTTTCAAGCGCTTTATTGAAAATTCTGTTATATAGAGAAGTAACTTCATGTTGTATATGTTTACAATCTTATTAATATTATTTATAGCATGAGTTAGATGGATATGATCTTTATGAATTGAATTTATTAATAAATTGACATTATGTTATGGAAGGCGAAAGGGATACTCTGGAGCCATTGAGTTATGATTGTGGAGTTGTTATATATGGATAAGTAGGCGATATCAAGCCATAATATTATTATGATTGCGTGGATGGTTGTTGAGTATTTGTTTATGCATTTGGATGGAGAATAAGTAGGCCGATGTTGGCTGAAACTCTCTGTGATGAATATTGTATATCATGTTGATTAGTATTTACAAAGAAGGTGCTACCGAATTTTTAAGAAATTATAGATGATTATGATAATCTTTTGATTAATAAAGATGTTTAAGTTAATTGATATTATTATTATATGTGACCGTTACAGTTGGTATCAGAGCTCAGGATTTAAGATAGAAACTAGATCTAGAATAGTGATTGTACAAAGGAGGTTGATTGCTAGGACAGATTGCCATTAATTATATGTATGCCTGTGTGTTTTGGATATACGTGAATGTATTGTTTGATATGGTGGGTTCAAAAGGGTAGGAGTTCTTATGTGAAGGACTAAGCTAGAATGCGGGATATTTGGTCACTTCTTATGTTCAGATTATGGCACCCACATGCAATGATTCGGATGTGCTATGCTAAAGGTGTGGGCCCTCAGTATGAGTTGCCAGTGGTATGGGACACTGGAGTAAGGGAATTGTAACACCCCGCTCCTGGAATACGTACTTAGTACGTATTAAGATTTTTCAATTATATTTTTCAATTTACTTCTTGTATTTATTTTGTATTATGAACTATTATTATGATCGTTTTACTCTGGATCTGGATTCGTGGACTCGGAGTCAGCCCTAATTTAAACCGGGGACCCGATCCTAGTGTATACTTGATTTGGTCTTTTCGGTATTTAGATTTAATCGATTTTAGTTTCAAACATCATTTTTTAATATTTTAGATTTTCTATAATTTTCTGAAATTTTCCTGAATTAAATTGGAAATCTTCAAAACCGGTGTCGACCAGTACCGTTGACCGATTATCAGATTTTTAATTTACAAATGGAATTAAAATTCTAGAAACAGCTTTCACATTATTTCTTAAAATCATATTTTCTATCTAACTACATTTTTTGAGATTTTTCAGAATTTATCAAAATACGCCCGACCCGGTGTAGACTGGTATCGACGGTGGATTTTAGGATTTTTATTTTAAAAATGGGATTGAATCTCTAAAATATGATTTCACCAAATATCTTAAAATAATATTATTATTTTGAGAATTTTTTGAAAGCTTTCTGAGTTACTTCATTTTTCGGGCTTTTCTGGAGTTTTTGGTATTTTCCCCAGATACCGGAATTTATCCAGATGTCATATTTATATCTTTTCTCTTTTTATCTCTCCTTGCTAGACACAAGAACCACCAGACACATTTCTAATTTTTAATCCAGAGATTCTATTCCTATCTGCATTTAATGCACTTCAGATCAACTCTGATCAAGTCATCATGACTTTTGTCCTTCTGTTAGACGCAACGCTAGCGTTTTTCTCTGGACGCAAGTTTCATCCCCGCGTCTGGGGAATTGGCAGAGCCAGTTTCATTTTATGAGACGCGGGTCTCTTTTTTAAAGGACGCAAGTCTCATTTGAATACAATGGCAAACTTGTAATAATCAAAACACTCATATATATATACATCCCCTTTCCTTCTCTCTCTTTCATTCTTCTTTCCTTCTTCTTTCACTTCCAGCCAATGGTAGCACACCCAAAAATAGCCCAAAAACTGAGTCATACCCTCCTTTGCCGACCACTCCTCTCCATCTCCTCCACCACCCATTTCTCCACGACCATTCTCTCCTACATCTCCTCCTCCATTTCAACAACAACAACAACCACAACACCAACTTCACCATCATCTTCTTCTTCTTTTTTTCACCAAAACAATCCATCTTCTCCACCATCTTCACCACCACCTTCACCACTTCGGCTACCGTTAATCACGCCATCCTCTCCTCCTCAGCATGCTCTTTCCAACGAACTTACCGGTCGCTCTCCGAAATCCCTTTTGCAAAACTCTATTTTCCCCCTTTTGAACTACACTTACACCCTCACATATTACTTAGGCTACCGATCTCCAGCCAACTCCGGCCAACTGCGGCTGCCGCCGGTTGGCCGTGGCCCGCCTTCCTTTCCCCTTCCCTTCTTCTTTCGTTTTCTTCCTTTCCTTCTTTCTTTTCTTCCCTTTCCTTTTTCTTTCCTTCTTCTTTCTTTCTTCTTTCTTTCCTTTATTTTCTTTCCCTGCATCTCTCTCACAGTTTTTTCCTTGTGCCTCCCTCTTATTTCCATGTCTCTCTCTTTCTCTTGTGTGATTGCTAGACGCGGAGTTTACCCATTGCGTCTAAATAATTATTTAACGCGACCTTCGCGTTCTAGTATCAACGTGACACGGAGCTATTACCCGCATCTGCGTTCTTTTCGTGTCCTGGCTTAAATGGGGGTCTCGAATCCCGCGTTTGTGAAAATCTACGCAACGTGACCCCCGCGCTGCGACCCCCGCGTCTCACTCTTAACACTGCATCTCCCTGTACACACTCTCTCTCCCCCCTGTATTCTCTCTCCCTTTGCACTCACTCTCTCTATGAACTTCTCTCTCTAGCTCTCTCTTTCTCTCTCCTCTCTCTTATTCTCTTTCTCTCTCTTGATTCCTTCTCTCTCTATTTCCTTTTAACGCGTTTACGCATTAATTACCTGGATTTCGGAGATTGATGATTTCACAGTATTTTTCATATTTAGGTGAGTGTTCTCGCTTTCCTTTTGACTTCCCTTTTCATCGGGTCGACTTGTATTATTCACGATTTATACTGTTTAGAACTAACACTTTCTGCAGGTATCCTTACCTTCGGGCCTAACCTCTAGGTACAATCTTTGAGGTTTAAAGTCCTCTGGACTTTCTGTATGCTACGCCTGGTAGGCGGACCTACCATCAACACTTTACCGGTTACTCCGTCCGAGACCTCGTGAGCATGGCTTCCCCGTGAGCGGTAGTATGGCGTTCATACGCTTGCTGCGACACGTATGTCTAACTACGCTGCGAGCGGTAACTACGCCTAGCGTGATAGCATTTAGTATTATATATTAGCTTCGCTCCAGCCCTGCTTAGCTCCACTTGGATGTTGCTTGCTTGCTGAATTACTTGCCTGCCAGTTTATCGATTCTTCTGTTAATGGTTGTGAAGAGTTTGAAATCTTACTTTTACTATTTTTCCTGAAACTGTATGATTTTTTGGTATTCGTACCAATATTGTTATCATACTATTTTCCTGTATCACTTGACGTGATTACATATTCTATGTTGTTTCTTGTCACCTGCCTGATATCACCCTCATATGTTATCACCCGGCACCTGTTTATATTACTTGACAACTGATGTGAGATCACCTGACAACCGGCATGCTACTACTTGACACTTGCTCCTTGTTATGACATGACTAATCACCTGCCATGTATCATTTTAACACTTAACCTGTGATTATCATATTTACGGGAATCCTGCCGTGTTATCCTGTATTATATACAGTAACCTGTTATCCTATATTTTATACAGTGACCTGTACTCCTATTATACATGTATTCATGTACTCCTAAATTCCTGATCATGTCCTGCTCCTACTATTCCCGTAAATTGATAATTACATATTAAATTATAATAAGACAAATTGCACCCGGTTTGGGGGAAACTAATAGGTCCTGAATAATCATGCTTATGGTGGTCTATCGAGTCACACGTGACCACATACTTGAGGGATCACCTGGCGGCCACTAGGGATTCCGTAGGATGTGCTGACACCCTTACTCCTGTTTATTCCTGCCAGGTATGCACACGCCCTAAGCCTATTTCTAGGGGATCTGCGATACTCTATTCCTTTTCGGGCGTAAATAAGTCCTGATACCTAGCAATACGTACCGGTTCAGCATCGGATACTTCTCGACTGTTGTCCCGGGCATGTACGAGGCCCATCCTAAACATGGTTCGTTGAACTTTATCAGTTTTAAAATAACTTGCTCTATAAGTTGTAAGTGAAAGTATGTGGGATGGGATGCATACTGAAGCCTACAACTTAGACGGCTCCAGTTAAAATAAGAGGCTAACATACAATTTGTTGTATTATTTTGTAACTCGGGTTATATGAGCTTGGATTACGGTGACATGGGATAAAGATATACAGATGAGGGTTTCCTTATTTGGATTATTCCTTCAATGTACTAGTCTCATGGAGCCGTGACCTAAGCTTGAGCGATCAGTTTTGCTCGTAATTGATTTTATTCGGTTTTTAATGGTTTTATCAGTTTTATGTTAGTTTAGGAGATATCTGGTTTAACACAAGTATGACACACAATCAAAACCAAACATATAAATGATATGAGCAATATGATACAATGTACAATAAGAGAGAGGGTTTAGAGATAGTAGATTAATTGCAAATACAAAGAATGTTTCGAGGTTCGAGTCATTGCTCTATGTCCCCGCCTTCACACAGAAAGATTTTCACTATATCGTCCACACAGGACTTCCCACACAGGGAATCTCTACTGAGGATTTGGGTAAATAAAACTAGGAGTACACAACTCCTCTCTCCAACAAATAGAACCTCTACACAAGAGGCAAGGCACAACAACTATCACCTCTACACTTAGAGGGATGGGCACTTAGCCAAAACAAGATCAACCTCTCACTAGAGGGATAAGACACTAAGCCACAACTCCACAATAATCACCTCTACACTTAGAGGGATGGGCACTTAGTCAAACAATAATCACCTCACACTAGAGGGATAAGGCTCAAAGTCAACACTCCAACAATCACCTCTACACTTAGAGGGATTCCAACACAACTAAACTTAACCTCCACAATCACCTCACTAGAGGGATATCAACACAACCTCCACTATCACCTCTTATTAGAGGGATATCACAAAGTAAAGAAGGTTACAACACTTGATAGTTTTCACAACCACAAACAAATTTTCCTCACAAAACAAGATCCTAATAGAGAAGATAGATATGATAGCTCAAGTGTGAGAAAAAAAGAGTTTGGAAAACAAATCACAAAGAAAAACTCTTGGAAAAACTTCTAATCGCTATAAAAATGAAGAACAAAAACCAATTCCCAAAGACTCTATTTTTTCTTAAAATTTTCAACCTTTTTTTAAAAAAATAAAGATGAAATCTTTAAGCCCAAAACTCTTTTAAAACTTACTGTTAAATACATAAAAAGATGTGAAATTTTTACTCTAAAAAACTTAGCTAAAATAACTCAAGAGGATGGGTATTTATAACCCATCAAAATCTGCCGTTGGCAGTCTGGCAGAGGGCAAAATTGCCCTTCCGGTCGACCACCTGATCGACCGGCCAACGGTCATTTTTATGACTGTTGAGCCACCGGTTGACCGCCCGGTCGACCGGGACTGGATACAGAGAGCACCAGCTCTCTGTCGGTCGACCGCCAGTCGACCAGGGCCATTTCTAGATAGCAGAGCTCTCTGGACGGTCGATTGCCCAGTCGATCGGCCCACCAACCCAAGCTGTCGTGCACGTCGGTCGACCGAACCGGTCCACCGACTTCTACAGCGATCGACCGTCCAGTCGACCGGAAGAAGGCCAGGTCCAGCTATTATAGGGATTAAAAACTTGACTTTTTGCCTTATAAAAAATCCCATAAAATACACATAAATTTCGCAAAAATAAGTTCTTTTATAATCTTTGAAATATAAATATATGTGATTAAAATTCAACACATATTGTAAACAATTTAAACAATTTTTGTGATATTGAAATTTGGCTTAAATACAAAAATCGTATTTTCCAAACTTTGAATGTTTGAAATGGAAAACCGTTTTCTCCAAAACTCATGTAAATATAAAAACATGATATTGAAATAAATTTGAAGCATACTATATATGGATAAAATCCAATATACATATAAATATATATATATATATATATATATATATATATATATATATATATATATATATATATATATATATCTAGGGGTGGCAATTGGGTCAGGTCGGGTCGACCCGACCCAATTACTGCTCGACCCATATAATAATCGGGTCGGGTCGACCCGACCGATTATTATACGGGTTAAAAATTCAGACCCAGACCCGACCAGACTTAATCGGGTCGACCCGACCCGACCCATTTGACCCGATTATTAAGTCTTAAATACAATTTTTACACTATATTACTAAATTGTTTGGTGATATGGTTGGCCATCACACTAAACTCATACACTAGAGGTCACATGTTTAAAATTGGGCTCAGGCATATTTTTTGACAATTTAATTTAGGTGAAGGGGAGGAGACGATGGCGTGGTGGAGGAGATCGGAGGGGAGGCAGACGAGGAGGAGAGAGAATAATTGGGTCTGGCGGGTCAAGCGGGTCTGGCGGTTCGGGTCGACCTGACCCATTTAATAATCGGGTCAGATGGGTCGACCCGATTACGACCCAAACTCAATTAACCCAGACCTAGACCCGCTAACTCCGGATCGGGTCGTGTCAGGTCTGGCGGTTCGCGACCCGTCTGCCACCCCTATATATATCTATGTTTTTGACATGAAATTCAAAATCGGTTAAACTGAAAAATCAAAACCAGTCAACTTAAAAACTTGTGTGCGTATGTGAACTTGAGCACATCAACACTATCTAATATTTACAATGATCTAAACATACTAAATACAAACCGAGGTCTTCTTATCTCCAAGCCGACTCGATCCAAACTACGAGCTTGACTCCAACCGAGTGCTAGATGTGATCTTGGCGTCCGAGCTCTTGAATCTACATGTGAAAGCTCCAAAATATTTTTGTTGAAGCTAATCACCTACTAATATCTTGATTAAATATTTGAAACTAAATATCACAAGATTATTAATAAACTATAACTACATGAGTTAATCATGATCAAAACTAGAGTGAAGGGCCTCTGGGCCAACAACCTTGTCTACTTTGTTCATCGCTTCATTACCTGCTCTTATCATCTTATATCATGCATATTCGTTGCTTGATATCACTTGTTATATATCTACTTTCTCCTACATGCTTATGCTCACGACACGGCTTTCAATGCATATTTATGATTCAGATTTATCGATACACGTGTGCTTATCTATTCTTGCCACTTGGCATTCGCATTACCACTTGCCGGGAAGTTCTGTCTGACTCCCCTGAATCCTCATGTCCAAGTCTTGGAGCTTGGAGCGTGTGAATTCTGCTAATTGCTGATCAGAGTGGCGCAGCGGTAGCGTAGATCTCCAGTAGACCGTCCAGAGCCCCATCCTTCCAGTCCCCCCTGCTCGGCTCTAGAGTTTTCCTGTTATGACTCTGAGCCTCTTTTTGTACTATTCATACTTGAATATCTATTTGTATTCTCGCAATTGCGCATATCAGTGATATAATATTTATGTAATATTGTGTCACATCTGGTGATAACTTTGTAATTACTCATATGTTAGAATGTATAAAGCACCACGTACTTTTGTACTCTGATTCTTACCTGTACTGATGCTTAGCGTATATACGTCAGGGTATTTCTGACCTGCATATATACGTCGCAGTAACGTCTTCGTACTCGTAGAATTGGGGTCAGGTTGGATCCGTGACATATCCGAACCCGATAAGGAATTCAGGTTCAGACTCGAGTTCAGGTCGAAATCTCTTCTTTCTTATCGGTTCGAGTCTAATTCGAATTTTAAATAGGTATATTCAAGTTCCAATAAGAGTTATTTTTTAAAGTGTATTTCAATTTTATTAGATGCAAAAAGAAAATTTATATACTTTGCTTTCATAGTAATATGATCAAGTTCTTATTTTTATAATTTTATCAATTTAAATATAGTGAAATGTATGATGATGAGTATCATTTTATAACATTTACTCTCTTTTCTTGTTTGTTATCGGGATTCGAATTTGAAATGGTCATATCCAAGCCCGACCCGATAAGGATTTCTGGTCTAACTTTAGATCCGAACCCGACCCATTTGTATATGATCGGATTGGATTATCAGGTTTTCGAACACCATTTACAGCCCTACTTACAAGTCATCACTCTAATGCCCACCTAGCACAGCCCAACCACGTACGTTTTCTGACAAGAGTCATAACAAGAGCCTTTCTTTCTTCATAAACTCTAAAATGCAAAAATTATTGTAGAGATATTTCAGTTTATTCGCAAAACCTTTGAAATACATCAATGATGTGGACATTGAGTCACATGTATGACACATGTTTCAGCGGTGGAGAAGACGTCTTGTTCCAGATTTTCAGTAGTTGTAAATTCTATTTTCTAGTTTCTTTATTTTGAGTTTCTTTATTTTGGTTTCTTTTCGATATTGTAATCCCACCTTGATTGGGAATTTTAGTTTCTAAAAGTTAAAAATGTAATTCTATTTTGATTAGGAGTTTTATTTTGAATTGTATTCAATTTTGTAAATGCTCATAAAAAGTCTCTTGCATCAAACAACATGCAATGATAATTATCATGAAGAAAATTTCTCAAAATTATATGAGTTTGTGGAGCTCTTAGAGAAATCTTAATTAGAGTGTGAAATCCTAGTTAGTTTATCCCATTCTCTATCTCTTTTCTCGCTCTCTCAAAATCATAGTCTCAATTTCTAATCCCTTTTCAAACTCTTTTTCTATTTTTCAATTTCTTTGACAAAAGAAAATAAAAAATCAGAAAAAAAAATTGCTACAGTACTGGACACGTTGTTCTTCAGTTCCCATACCCGCGAGTTACAGTAAATAGACCCGCAACACCAAATATACGCTTAAGGCATCGTATTGATTTTCAGCTTGTAACTTGCACATATGGACTCCGATTCAGACAATTTTCAAGCAGTTGTGTTCGTGATAACGAGACCTAATTACTTGTCACTGAAGTATGACGTGATCTTCAGTAGGTACACTTTTATCCTAATTGGTTATTTTGAGTCTGATAATTAATCTCTAATATTTTATCAATTTAACTGTTCTACAAAAAGCGAAATTGTGTGATTCTACTTTTTTAATTCAGTATCTTTGATATTGATCATAAAATCTTTTGCATGCATAAATTATTATGTTTAGTTGGTTTAAAATTGAAATTGGATTAATCTACGCTTATTTTACATCCATCTCCATTATTAGTTTTTTAATCATTTCCTACCAACGATTATTTCATGTTGGTAAAGCGTGATAGAATATTTTATTGTTGATTTTCATACACGCATACACATTTCACATCAACTTGGTACCAGAGACGATTAGTAGGATTTACATATTACTTGCGTTTATTTACTTGTTTGCATTAGATTTTATTCAAAACAAAATAAAATTTTCAAAATTCAAAAGCAAAAAAATTCAATGCATTCGCATCTCTAGGCACTTGTTAAGAAACTTTACCACTTTCTTACATTTAAAAAATAAATAAATAAAAATTTAAATCATTCATCTAGGTCTTGTTTAGCACATACCAACTTCAATGGATTTCCGTCTACCTTAGATGACATCGTGATCAAGCTTAACAACCTACTCCAAATCTCAGAGAATGTGAACAAAAATTTGGATAGGATCATAGATATAACAGTCTTAGCGAAGTCTGATAATCCTATCTCTCTGATAGTCAATCCCGTGATAAAGGAGTTTCGTAACAGAGATTTCTCCAAACTTAGTTCCACAATTAAATGTTACAGGTGTCAAGATTATGGACATGTTTCTGCCAACCGTTTAAGTCCAATCAAAGTCGCTAAAGTTACGGAACCACATGTAACAAATCCAGAGCCCCTTCCTCTTTTACTATCAACCCCTACTATCATTGTCTGCTCTGGTCAAAACTCGTTCCTCCTCTATTGTCGATACCATCTGTAACCCCCGGTCTCAATTATATGTGTGTACATACTGATTCCTGATACAGTGTAAATACTCGATTTGACTATCCTGATAGCAGGATTGAGGTCATTCAACTCAAGATATTATTTTCAATATTTTAAAATTTTTCTAGATTTTTTGAAAATTTTTCTAAAATTTTTAGAGAAGAATCTCAATTTGGGGTCGACTGGTGTCACCGACTGACTCCGAGATGTTTAATTACCAATCGGTGATGAATTTCATGAATCCGACTTCCCAGTAATGTTCATGATGATATTTTCTATTTTTGATATTTTTGAAGATTTTTATGAACTAATAGAAATTTAATCAAATAAAGTAATAATTAAACGAATTGACAAAGTCAAAAACAAAATAAAAACAAAATAAAATAAAAAAATAAAAATAATATCAAAACCCTTTGAGTGCCCAAAGTAAGTATCGAATACCAGACCCTAAGACTGAGCAATGAATGCCCTAACCACTTCACCACATCAAGGTGTGGTTGGGGGATGGAGAACAAAATATTTAAGCTATAAGTATTCCAAACCTCACCCATCACATGTACACCCACACTTTCCCTCTCCTCCGTACTCGCTCCCATTCTGCTGTAGCTGCCTCGAGCCCAACGCTACAACCAGGTGCCATACTCATGTTCATACCCTGCACACACACAAATATTTATTTTATAATAATAAAATAACTCCTCTCTTTATACCACTCGCTTTCTCTTTTCTCTTTCTTATCTTCGTCTCCTTCACTCTTTTCCCTACCCTCCTTGCTGCACCTACTGCCGAGCCCCGTGCCGCCTCTAGCCACTGTCGTCGTCGCCCCCGGCACGCGTTGCCCATGCCGCCCAAGTCCCTTCTCTTTCAAGCTTTCCCTCTCTCTCTCTCTCTATTTCACCATTCCCTCTCTCCCTTCTCTTTCCCTCTTTCTCTCATTCTCTCTCCCTCTCTCTGTTTTATCTCTCACTCTCTTACACTCTTCTCTCTCTCTGTTCTCTCCCCCTTTTCTCTTTCTCATTCCCATACTCTCTCCCATCCCCTCTCTCTATCTCTTATATTATCCACCATCACCGACTCTCTCCCCTATTTTCCCAGGGGGCCACGCGCCATCAGCTGTTAGGGCTGCCCGCAGGCCGCCTCCGCCGCACGAGCAAAAGCAACAACTGTTGTTGTTGTTATGGGTTAAAAACCCATATTGGGTGGGAACCCAATAGTGAACCCGCAACCCATTTACCCAATAACCCAATTACTTAACTTAGATGAGTTTGGATTTCAGGTCAGAGAGCAACCTAATCCGCATCCATAACTTAAGAAAGATATATTACTTTAAACCCCTTGATTTAATAGATTATTATTTTACAAACCCTTAAAAAATTACTTATAGTTCCTTATACATGTTATAGATAATACAAATAAATCTTGGTTGCATTTCAGACGGTATCTTGGTCATTCAATGTCTGATTCATTTGATTTTCGAGCTGCTGTGTTCATGAAAGTGAGAACTACGAGAACAGTCAATGTTCCCTTCAACTGGAGGTAAGTGTACATACTTTCTTTCTCAATACTTTCTTTCTCAACTTTCATGTTGATCATGATATTACCCTTGATTGTTCTCTCACATCATATTCATAATTATCGGTATTATCTCGTGATCACATTATACTTTATTTTCTCTAATTATATGGCTAATTATTGTATTCTTGATTTTATCACTGATTTCGTATCATGATCATATTAAACTGGCTTGCATATCACTTTTTCATCTCGTTACGCTCATGCATTCATCCAACTAAAATTGGAATTATTGCTTGTATGTGATAGATTGATTTATTGACATGATAATTATTACTGATCGTGACTAAGATTTATGATATGAATCTTAAGGATAAATGGATAATGATATAACGAATATTATGGTATTCCTGATCATTTGAGATTTTCAGAGAATTACTGAGGATATGATTGATGACTAAAGGCTGTATATCGAATAATATTATGATCATGATATTACAAGAAATTAATCGAGAAAATCGATCATTATATTTTGAGGAATTATTCGAGAAATTAACACACACATAACACACTCACACGTGTACCCACACGTGCATACACAAACGTGTATACCTACATACATACGGTACACGTTGTAATATCCCTATTTTAAAGTACGGTATTTGGACAAAATATACTGGTATTTTAAATGTGTACATGCAATTATTTATCATGTGATTTAATATTACTCGTTGTTAGTAATATCTATATTGTTATTAATTATTTATTTGATGTGGTGTTTAAGTGTTGCCAGTATTATTACTATCTATATTTTTGCAGGTGTTTTATTCCTGAGCAGATTTCCTTCTCCCTTCTTTTCTTTCCCTTATATTGTTCCCTACTTCTAATCCTATACCGGAGTCATTACCCATTAAGCATACCCATACCCGTTAGCCTAACCCGCAACCGTTGTCCGAACCCAAAACGTTACCCACATACCCGAAACCCATTATCCATATCTAATCCTAATAACCCAAATCCAATCAATCCAAATCCTAACTAAATCCCCCTATATCCCAAATCAGATCCTAACTACTTGATCTAAATCCTATCTTAATCTCAACAACCAAATCCCAATCCCTAAATGATCTCCTATCTAAATCAGTAACCTAATCCTAATACTACTTTTCCCAATCCCAACAACAGCAGCCGCCAATGTAATCTCTCCCCCTCTTTGATTTTGCCGCACCCATCTCCTCACCAGCAGCGCCAACAACATCCTGTCAAGCCCCGTGTTTCTTCCTCCTCTCCTTTGGCGGATCACCCCCCCTCCAGCCCGGCTGCTCTCATTGGTCGACATCCGCCGATGGATTCAGCAGCCCCCTCCATGGACGGCAGCAGATGGCAGCATCCAGCGAGCCCTCTTCCTCCCTCCTGTGCGCAGACCAGATCCAGCAGCAGGACACGACAGCAGCAGCTCCCCTTCGTGTCGTCGTGTGTCTCTCCAGCAGTCCAACAGCGGACAGCGAGCATTGCACAGATCAACAGCACCTGGACATGGTCGCTCGCTCCCTCCTCTACAACAGCAGCAGCGGACGGCAGCAGGGCAGCAGTAGTATCTCCGTGCACGATCAGCCGAGTCCTCCACCATTGGCCGAGCCCCCTATGTGAGTGTCTCTTCCTCTTTCTATTTAATTACGTGCCCATAAATATGTTTGTGTATGTGGTGTAATTAGCGTGTAGTGCGTAAGTGTTTTGTGATTTTATTTGTGTAGGTTAATATGCGTGTAAGAGAGGGCTTGAGTACATATGATAGAAACAGGGAATAGGTCTTGA
Source organism: Agave tequilana (assembly GCA_038442645.1). Classification (NCBI taxonomy): domain Eukaryota; kingdom Viridiplantae; phylum Streptophyta; class Magnoliopsida; order Asparagales; family Asparagaceae; genus Agave; species Agave tequilana. The sequence goes on from JAVJIF010017071.1 coordinate 77,186, forward strand.
TGTGTCTCTGTTATTTGCCCAGGCAGAGATATTAGTCGACTAATGCCCTAGATTAGTCGACTAATATCGCTGTTAGTCGACTTACCCAGTCCCCCTAGTCGACTAACTTTTCTCCCAGGAAAGTGTGAACTCTCTGTTTGTTAGTTGCAGGAGATATAGTCGACTTGCCCATGTTATAAGTCGACTAATACTTTGATTAGTCGACTTGCTCTTACCCTATAGTCGACTATACCCCTTTAGAATAATAGTGGACCTTCTGTTATTTGCTGGAACCTTCCCTAGTCGACTACACCTCCTGTAGTCGACAGATAACCCCTAGTCGACTTACCCCTAGCCTATAGTCGACTAACTTGGATGTCCTGGTAGTGTGCAGCTCTCTGTTTCCCTGTCAGTCGACTTGCCCTCCGCTATAGTCGACTAATCCTTCCCTAGTCGACTAACCTCTTCCCCTAGTCGACTATTATTTGTCTGTCAGCTGTGTTCGGTTCCTTTATTGGATGTAGACTTCACCCTTGGACTAGGTATTAATTATTGATGGATGAATGTGACTTCTAGAGATGAACATTGGTAGTAATGACTTGATCTAGTAGAACTTAGATGCATGTATGTAACCGAGTGTAGGGATATAATGATTGGTCTTAATAAGAGTGGCAATTGTGAAGACTTATGATTCCGAGTAGAATAGTAGAGTGTGAGGACTAGACTATAATTATTGGTATATAATTATTGTATCAGATAGCTCGATGTATAGTGGTAATTGATGACATATGACTGTTGGAAATCATGAGTTGGTTGTGTTGACTTTGGACTGACCTGGGACTTATGTTATTTACATTGAATGATGATCAGTAGTTAGAAATGACTTTATTAGTGAGTATTTGAGGACATATCAGATATGACTGAAGTAGTTGAGTAGATATTCTAGATCACATGTGTTTGAGGATGTTTCCTTGATTGGGGTATGTGTTTGACTTGTTGATCTCGAGGACATGCATAGTTATTGATTACACCTATTGACAGAGATTGAGTTATGATGATGGTGACCATTTTCTGTGTTCAGAGCTTATGAGACGGTTGGTTGATAGGTTAGTTGCTATTGTGTTTAGTGCAGATGGATATGAGATTTTGACCGGTTCTAGATTAGACTGTCTATTGAACAGTATCTGGATTCATTATTGTATAAATCTATGTTATTTAAGTTACTGGGAAAAGATTGTTTGACCGTAACCCCGGTACAGCTCTATTGTTCATCGTATACACGGTTACTGTTACTGTTACTGATATTATTCACCGTGTATACGATCACTGATTTACTGTTACTGTACTGTTATTGTTACTGTCACCGTATCGTCCAGTATTCTAGAGAACATGGACATTGACTGATTTAACTGAATTGAATGAATAATAAAGTAATTGAACAACTTACACTGGGATTGGGGAAATTGATGGAGGAGACAGCGTCTGTATTTTGGGTGGACCTAGGATACAGGTTTGCGCAGCCGACTGAGGGTTCCACTGCAGGGTTCCTGGGGGATGACTGGCATCCCATCTGTACTGTTACTGTTCCACTGTTTTCACAGTGAGATTACTGTTACTGTTACTGTTACTGAGTACCTAGCGGTACGGCCTGGTTCAGCGCCAGGAAACTGAGGCCGTAGTCCCGGGTATGTACGGGACCCACCTAAAACATAGACAATGTCTCCAACCAATCAGTTTCAATAACTTAGGACCCTGATTGACACGTGTAGTAGGCGTAGTATGGGATGCGTCTATTACAAGTGACAATTGGTGTTCGCTAACATAATAAATGATAATGAACTGTTAATGCATTGTGACTGACTACACCATCTGATTGTACAAAGATAAGTTAGGATAGACACATGATTGTAACCAGGACCAGACTTATGACCAGACTTGGTTGTCAGCCTAGTGACATGCTAGATTACACGCCTTGACCTTGATTGCATATTTACAGTTGTGCCATTTGTCTGCTACCTGTATTCATGTTTTTATCATATGTGTTACTGTTCAGTTATTTATTGTGTTATTTAGTCTTTCTATCTGCAGTTGTTCTTACTATTATATATGCACATGATTTCATCTGCACGAGCTGTTTCCCCTTTACACACACACTCATTATGGTCGCGTTCTGACGACCCTGGGTTTGCACGTCCAGCTATGGACGGTTGTTCTAATGTGCAGGGTTCGACGAGACTGTTCGTCTTGCGAGGGACTGGACGCTCTTTCTTCTATTTCTGGTATTTCACCTCTTTATATTCTGTCATTTTCCGATTCTGCATTTATTGGTTTCAGCTGCCATGTTCTTGCCATCATTTATCTGCTATCCTTAGAATTGTCACTATATGTATTATTGCAGTGTTCTTTGATCATTATGCTTCCGATTTATAGCTTGTTCAGGTTACAATTTAGGCTTAGCGCGTATACGAGGGGTATTTTCCTCGCGTATATGCGTCGCCATAACGTCTCCGTATCTTTAGGATCGGGGCGTTACAGAGTGGTATCAGAGCCAGGTTCGACATAAAGGAGAGCCTAGTTCCTACCCGTAACCTGAGACAGTTATGTTGACACTGCAATATACATATACTATTCACGTGATAATATTGACTCCATTTGGAAATTGATCGTCCTCCCTTGGAATTCCATTCTTGATCAGTTGATATCCATGATTCCAACACTTCATTCAGAGTGATTTGGATGTCCATCTTGATTTCATCCTTCTTTCCTATTCATTTCTCCTAATTCTATCTTTTGAGATTGGTTACTCTTGTTGAAGCCGGTACCAGAAATCAGAGCTCGCAGCGGAATCGTGGTGTCCCAACGAGGCAACGTGGAAGATTGTTGTGTTCTCTCGTGATCTTTGATTCTTTTACCATTCCCTACCTTATTTGAATTTCGAGGATGAAATTTTTATTAAGGTGGGTAGAATGTAATATCCCTATTTTAAAGTACGGTATTTGGATAAAATATACTGGTATTTTAAATGTGTACATGTAATTATTTATCATGTGATTTAATATTACTCGTTGTTAGTAATATCTATATTGTTATTAATTATTTATTTGATGTGGTGTTTAAGTGTTGCCAGTATTATTACTATCTATATTTTTGCAGGTGTGTTATTCCTGAGCAGATTTCCTTCTCCCTTCTTTTCTTTCCCTTGTATTGTTCCCTACTTCTAATCCTATACCGGAGTCATTACCCATTAAGCATACCCATACCCGTTAGCCTAACCCGCAACCGTTGTCCGAACCCAAACCGTTACCCACATACCCGAAACCCATTATCCATATCTAATCCTAACAACCCAAATCCAATCAAATCTAAATTCTAACTAAATCCCCCTATATCCCAAATCAGATCCTAACTACTTGATCTAAATCCTATCTTAATCTCAACAACCAAATCCTAATCCCTAAATGATCTCCTATCTAAATCAGTAACCTAATCCTAATACTACTTTTCCCAATCCCAACAACAGCAGCCGCCAATGTAATCTCTCCCCCTCTTGATTTTGCCGCACCCATCTCCTCACCAGCAGCGCCAACAACATCCTGTCAAGCCCCGTGTTTCTTCCTCCTCTCCTTTGGCGGATCACCCCCCCTCCAGCCCGGCTGCTCTCATTGGTCGACATCCGCCGATGGATTCAGCAGCCCCTCCATGGACGGCAGCAGATGGCAGCATCCAGCGAGCCCTCTTCCTCCCTCCTGTGCGCAGACCAGATCCAGCAGCAGGACACGACAGCAGCAGCTCCCCTTCGTGTCGCCGTGTGTCTCTCCAGCAGTCCAACAGCGGACAGCGAGCATTGCACAGATCAACAGCACCTGGACATGGTCGCTCGCTCCCTCCTCTACACAGCAGCAGCGGGACGGCAGCAGGGCAGCAGTAGTATCTCCGTGCACGATCAGCCGAGTCCTCCACCATTGGCCGAGCCCCCTATGTGAGTGTCTCTTCCTCTTTCTATTTAATTACGTGCCCATAAATATGTTTGTGTATGTGGTGTAATTAGCGTGTAGTGCGTAAGTGTTTTGTGATTTTATTTGTGTAGGTTAATATGCGTGTAAGAGAGGGCTTGAGTACATATGATAGAAACAGGGAATAGGTCTTGATGTGTCCCTGTTATTTGCCCAGGCAGAGATATTAGTCGACTAATGCCCTAGATTAGTCGACTAATATCGCTGTTAGTCGACTTACCCAGTCCCCCTAGTCGACTAACTTTCCTCCCAGGAAAGTGTGAACTCTCTGTTTGTTGCAGTTGCAGGAGATAGTCGACTTGCCCATGTTATAAGTCGACTAATACTTTGATTAGTCGACTTGCTCTTACCCTATAGTCGACTATACCCCTTTAGAATAATAGTGGACCTTCTGTTATTTGCTGGAACCTTCCCTAGTCGACTACCTCCTGTAGTCGACTGGTAACCCCTAGTCGACTTACCCTAGCCTATAGTCGACTAACTTGGATGTCCTGGTAGTGTGCAGCTCTCTGTTCCCTGTCAGTCGACTTGCCCTCCTCTATAGTCGACTAATCCTTCCCTAGTCGACTAACCTCTTTCCCTAGTCGACTATTATTTGTCTGTCAGCTGTGTTCGGTTCCTTTATTGGATGTAGACTTCACCCTGGACTAGGTATTAATTATTGATGGATGAATGTGACTTCTAGAGATGAACATTGGTAGTGATGACTTGATCTAGTAGAACTTAGATGCATGTATGTAACCGAGTGTAGGGATATAATGATTGGTCTTAATAAGAGTGGCAATTGTGAAGACTTATGATTCCGAGTAGAATAGTAGTGTGTGAGGACTAGACTATAATTATTGGTATATAATTATTGTATCAGATTGCTCGATGTATAGTGGTAATTGATGATCATATGACTGTTGGAAATCATGAGTGGTTGTGTTGACTTTGGACTGACCTGGGACTTATGTTATTTACATTGAATGATGATCAGTAGTTAGAAATGGCTTTATTAGTGAGTATTTGAGGACATATCAGATATGACTGAAGTAGTTGAGTAGATATTCTAGATCACATGTGTTTGAGGATGTTTCCTATTTAATATGATTGGGGTATGTGTTTGACTTGTTGATCTCGAGGACATGCATAGTTATTGATTACACCTATTGACAGAGATTGAGTTATGATGATGGTGACCATTTCTGTATTCAGAGCTTATGAGACGGTTGGTTGATAGGTTAGTTGCTATTGTGTTTAGTGCAGATGGATATGAGATTTTGACCGGTTCTAGATTAGACTGTCTATTGAACAGTATCTGGATTCATTATTGTATAAATCTATGTTATTTAAGTTACTGGGAAAAGATTGTTTGACCGTAAACCCGGTACAGTTCTATTGTTCATCGTATCCACGGTTACTGTTACTGTTACTGATATTATTCACCGTGTATACGATCACTGATTTACTGTTACTGTACTGTTATTGTTACTGTCACCGTATCGTCCCAGTATTCTAGAGAACATGGACATTGACTGATTTAACTGAATTGAATGAATAATAAAGTAATTGAACAACTTACACTGGGATTGGGAAAATTGATGGAGGAGACAGCGTCTGTATTTTGGGTGGACCTAGGATACAGGTTGCGCAGCCGACTGAGGGTTCCACTGCAGGGTTCCTGGGGGATGACTGGCATCCCATCTGTACTGTTACTGTTCCAGTGTTTTCACAGGAGATTACTGTTACTGTTACTGTTACTGAGTACCTAGCGGTACGGCCTGGTTCAGCGCCAGGAAACTGAGGCCGTGGTCCCGGGTATGTACGGGACCCACCTAAAACATAGACAATGTCTCCAACCAATCAGTTTCAATAACTTAGGACCCTGATTGACACGTGTAGTAGGCGTAGTATGGGATGCGTCTATTACAAGTGGCAATTGGTGTTCGCTAACATAATAAATGATAATGAACTGTTAATGCATTGTGACTGACTATACCATCTGATTGTACACAGATAAGTTAGGATAGACACATGATTGTAACCAGGACCAGACTTATGACCAGACTTGGTTGTCAGCTAGTGACATGCTAGATTACACGCCTTGACCTTGATTGCATATTTACAGTTGTGCCATTTGTCTGCTACCTGTATTCATGTTTTTATTATATGTGTTACTGTTCAGTTATTTATTGTGTTATTTAGTCTTTCTATCTGCAGTTGTTCTTACTATTATATATGCACATGGTTTCTTCTGCACGAGCTGTTTCCCTTTACACACACACTCATTATGGTCGCGTTCTGACGACCCTGGGTTTGCACGTCCAGCTATTGGACGGTTGTTCTAATGTGCAGGGTTCGACGAGACTGTTCGTCTTGCGAGGGACTGGACGCTCTTCTTCTATTTCTGGTATTTCACCTCTTATATTCTGTCATTTTCCGATTCTGCATTATTGCTTTCAGCTGCCATGTTCTTACCATCATTTATCTGCTATCCTTAGAATTGTCACTATATGTATTATTGCAGTGTTCTTTGATCATTATGCTTCCGATTTATAGCTTGTTCAGGTTACAATTTAGGCTTAGCGTGTATACGAGGGGTATTTTCCTCGCGTATATGCGTCGCCATAACGTCTCCGTATCTTTAGGATCGGGGCGTTACAGAGTGGTATCAGAGCCAGGTTCGACATAATGGAGAGCCTAGTTCCTACCCGTAACCTGAGACGGTTATGTTGACACTGCAATATACATATACTATTCACGTGATAATATATGACTCCATTTGGAAATTGATCGTCCTCCCTTTGGAATTCCATTCTTGATCAGTTGATATCCATGATTCCAACACTTCATTCAGAGTAATTGGATGTCCATCTTGATTTCATCCTTCTTTCCTATTCATTTTTCCTAATTCTATCTCTTGAGATTGGTTACTCTTGTTGAAGCCGGTACCAGAAATCAGAGCGCGCAGCGGAATCGTGGTGTCCCAACGAGGCAACGTGGAAGATTGTTGTGTTCTCTCGTGATCTTTGATTCTTTACCATTCCCTACCTTATTTGAATTTTGAGGATGAAATTTTTATTAAGGTGGGTAGAATGTAATATCCCTATTTTAAAGTACGGTATTTGGATAAAATATACTGGTATTTTAAATGTGTACATGTAATTATTTATCATGTGATTAATATTACTCGTTGTTAGTAATATCTATATTGTTATTAATTATTTATTTGATGTGGTGTTTAAGTGTTGCCAGTATTATTACTATCTATATTTTTGCAGGTGTGTTATTCCTGAGCAGATTTCCTTCTCCCTTCTTTCTTTCCTTGTATTGTTCCCTACTTCTAATCCTATACCGGAGTCATTACCCATTAAGCATACCCATACCCGTTAGCCTAACCCGCAAACCGTTGTCCGAACCCAAAACCGTTACCCACATACCCGAAACCCATTATCCATATCTAATCCTAACAACCCAAATCCAATCAAATCCAAATTCTAACTAAATCCCCCTATATCCCAAATCAGATCCTAACTACTTGATCTAAATCCTATCTTAATTCAACACCCAAATCCCAATCCCTAAATGATCTCCTATCTAAATCAGTAACCTAATCCTAATACTACTTTTCCCAATCCCAACAACAGCAGCCGCCAATGTAATCTCTCCCCCTCTTTGATTTTGCCGCACCCATCTCCTCACCAGTAGCGCCAACAACATCTGTCAAGCCCCGTGTTTCTTCCTCCTCTCCTTTGGCGGATCACCCCCCTCCAGCCCGGCTGCTCTCATTGGTCGACATCCGCCGATGGATTCAGCAGTCACCTCCATGGACTGCAGCAGATGGCAGCATCCAGCGAGCCCTCTTCCTCCCTCCTGTGCGCAGACCAGATCCAGCAGCAGGACACGACAGCAGCAGCTCCCCTTCGTGTCGCCGTGTGTCTCTCCAGCAGTCCAACAGCGGACAGCGAGCATTGCACAGATCAACAGCACCTGGACATGGTCGCTCGCTCCTTCCTCTACAACAGCAGCAGCGGACGGCAGCAGGGCAGCAGCAGTATCTCCGTGCACGATCAGCCGAGTCCTCCACCATTGGCCGAGCCCCCTATGTGAGTGTCTCTTCCTCTTTCTATTTATTACGTGCCCATAAATATGTTTGTGTATGTGGTGTAATTAGCGTGTAGTGCGTAAGGTTTTGTGATTTTATTTGTGTAGGTTAATATGCGTGTAAGAGAGGGCTTGAGTACATATGATAGAAACAGGGAATAGGTCTTGATGTGTCTCTGTTATTTGCCCAGGCAGAGATATTAGTCGACTAATGCCCTAGATTAGTCGACTAATATCCCTGTTAGTCGACTTTACCAGTCCCCTTAGTCGACTAACTTTCCTCCCAGGAAAGTGTGAACTCTCTGTTTGTTAGTTGCAGGAGATATAGTCGACTTGCCCATGTTATAAGTCGACTAATACTTTGATTAGTCGACTTGCTCTTACCCTATAGTCGACTATACCCCTTTAGAATAATAGGGACCTTCTGTTATTTGCTGGAACCTTCCTAGTCGACTACACCTCTGTAGTCGACTGGTAACCCCTAGTCGACTTACCCCTAGCCTATAGTCGACTAACTTGGATGTCCTGGTAGTGTGCAGCTCTCTGTTTCCCTGTCAGTCGACTTGCCCTCCGCTATAGTCGACTAATCCTTCCCTAGTCGACTAACCTCTTCCCCAGTCGACTATTATTTGTCTGTCAGCTGTGTTCGGTTCCTTTATTGGATGTAGACTTCACCCTTGGACTAGGTATTAATATTGATGGATGAATGTGACTTCTAGAGATGAACATTGGTAGTAATGACTTGATCTAGTAGAACTAAGCATGTATGTAACGAGTGTAGGGATATAATGATTGTCTTAATAAGAGTGGCAATTGTGAAGACTTATGATTCCGAGTAGAATAGTAGAGTGTGAGGACTAGACTATAATTATTGGTATATATTATTGTATCAGATTGCTCGATGTATAGTGGTAATTGATGATCATATGACTGTTGGAAATCATGAGTTGGTTTGTGTTGACTTTGGACTGACCTGGGACTTATGTTATTATATTGAATGATGATCAGTAGTTAGAAATGACTTTATTAGTGAGTATTTGAGGACATATCAGATATGACTGAAGTAGTTGAGTAGATATTCTAGATCACATGTGTTTGAGGATGTTTCCTATTTAATATGATTGGGGTATGTGTTTGACTTGTTGATCTCGAGGACATGCATAGTTATTGATTACACCTATTGACAGAGATTGAGTTATGATGATGGTGACCATTATGTTCAGAGCTTATGAGACGGTTGGTTGATAGGTTAGTTGCTATTGTGTTTAGTGCAGATGGATATGAGATTTTGACCGGTTCTAGATTAGACTGTCTATTGAACAGTATCTGGATTCATTATTGTATAAATCTATGTTATTTAAGTTACTGGGAAAAGATTGTTTGACCGTAACCCCGGTACAGTTCTATTGTCATCGTATACACGGTTACTGTTACTGTTACTGTTACTGATATTGTTCACCGTGTATACGATCACTGATTTACTGTTACTGTACTGTTATTGTTACTGTCACCGTATCGTCCCAGTATTCTAGAGAACATGGACATTGACTGATTTAACTGAATTGAATGAATAATAAAGTAATTGAACAACTTACACTGGGATTGGGGAAATTGATGGAGGAGACAGCGTCTGTATTTTGGGTGGACCTAGGATACAGGTTGCGCAGCCGACTGAGGGTTCCACTGCAGGGTTCCTGGGGGATGACTGGCATCCCATCTGTACTGTTACTGTTCCACTGTTTTCACAGTGAGATTACTGTTACTGTTACTGTTACTGAGTACCTAGCGGTACGGCCTGGTTCAGCGCAGGAAACTGAGGCCGTGGTCCCGGGTATGTACGGGACCCACCTAAAACATAGATAATGTCTCCAACCAATCAGTTTCAATAACTTAGGACCATGATTGATACGTGTAGTAGGCGTAGTAGTATGGGATGCGTCTATTACAAGTGGCAATTGGTGTTCGCTAACATAATAAATGATAATGAACTGTTAATGCATTGTGACTGACTATACCATCTGATTGTACACAGATAAGTTAGGATAGACACATGATTGTACCAGGACCAGACCTATGACCAGACTTGGTTGTCAGCCTAGTGACATGCTAGATTACACGCCTTGACCTTGATTGCATATTTACAGTTGTGCCATTTGTCTGCTACTGTATTCATGTTTTTATCATATGTGTTACTGTTCAGTTATTTATTGTGTATTTAGTCTTTCTATCTGCAGTTGTTCTTACTATTATATATGCACATGGTTTCTTCTGCACGAGCTGTTTTCCCTTTACACACACACTCATTATGGTCGCGTTCTGACGACCCTGGGTTTGCACGTCCAGCTATTGGACGGTTGTTCTAATGTGCAGGGTTCGACGAGACTGTTCGTCTTGCGAGGGACTGGGACGCTCTTTCTTCTATTTCTGGTATTTCACCTCTTTATATTCTGTCATTTTCCGATTCTGCATTTATTGCTTTCAGCTGCCATGTCTACCATCATTTATCTGCTATCCTTAGAATTGTCACTATATGTATTATTGCAGTGTTCTTTGATCATTATGCTCCGATTTATAGCTTGTTCAGGTTACAATTTAGGCTTAGCGCGTATACGAGGGGGTATTTTCCTCGCGTATATGCGTCGCCATAACGTCTCCGTATCTTTAGGATCGGGGCGTTACACACGTACACGTTCGCACACATACATTGCACATAATTACACACACGTTTACATAAATATATATACATGCATAGACACTCACACAACATCCAAATTAACATTCATGCAAACACACATATAACAGACACATTAATATAATACACACCCACACATTCATATAAATACAGAGAAGGAGGGAGATGACTCACAAAGCAGGAGGGAGGCGGCCATCGACGGAGGCCCCAGAGTTGTCGTGCTCCACTTTGGCGGCACCGCAGGAAGGAGACGAGGAGAGAAGGAGGGCTCAGTTGGGGAGATCGGGCACGACCGTGGTCATGGGGATGCTCACGGCCTGGGTGAGGAGTGCACGACTGAGGGAGAAGGAGGCAGTGGATAGGAGGTGCTTGGGGTGTTGGAGATGGTGGAGTGCAGCCGGCCAAAGGGCAGACAGGGATATGGGTTGCGGCCTTGATGCGGAGCTGTGTGTGGCTCGCCGGGGAAGAAAGGCCACGACTAGACCATGGAGGGGGTGTGATCTCGGTTGTAGGGTGGCCTGGGGTGCCCACGGCTGTGCAGGAGGTGGGGGTGCAGATCTGCGTGTGTTAGGGATGGGAGCAGAGAAGAGATGATGAAGATAGATTAGGGTTAAGTTTAGGGATAATAAGAATATAAAGGGGAAGAATCATAATGGGTATGCTTTTGAGTTAAATGGGTTATGGGCTTATTGGGTTTGGGTAAGGAAATGGGTTGAATTTGGGTTAATAGGTATAGTCAAGGAAATAGAAAATATACTACTAATAAGAATAAATAAATCCAATAATAATACAAATAGTAATAATAACAATAATAATACACTTTAATAATAATCATAGTCATAATGATTAACAATAACGATAATAATTAACAACATCAATATAATAATTAACAATAATAATTAACCACGACAATAACAATAATAATAGTAATTAACAACAATAATAAGAATCATAATTACAATGAAATAATATTAATAATATTATAAATAATAATAACAATTAATAATAGTAATAGTAATTGAAATAAAAGTAATTAATAATTAAAAATATTAATAAATAATATTAGTAAATAGAAAGCCAAATTACCATTGAATATCTCAAAATAATTAATACATTTAATAATAATAATAAGTATAAACCAAGTTAATTAATAATAATAAATATAATAAAAATTATAGCAAAATAAGTATTTAGAAAATTAAAATACAGTATTACTAACTAGGGATATTTAATATATATGCAAAAAATCAAAAAAATTAGGGAAATTCTACTCACACCCACCTTCTTTATTATTTATACCCACCCTTCTCTTTTCACCCATTTATCAATTCAAGTAATCATAATTTGCTCAATTGGCCTAAAATTTTCAAAATATCGTTTCTATCTTATCATCAGTTAGATTTAAAATTACTCACTGAACCACACCAAAACAAAAGATCACAATAAGGCATATATCAGGGGGAACAACATAAAAGATCACAAAACAAGGGCATACTCAATTTTACTCCCAAAACTTTTCATTTTTTTTTTTTTTTGAGCCAAAGACTATTTTGCTATAAAATATACAGAGACAACTACTTTTGTCAAAGCACCAAAACAAAATAACACATATACTGATATTACATCATATTGCTTAATGGAAGGTAAGCCTATAGTATTTCAACTATTCTCTCCCTTTTCTTCTAGAATTGCTAATCTTCATGCTTTCTTTCTGACATGAGCAAGGTTCCGCAGCTCCTCGAAAGCGTGCATCGTCAGGAGTCAAATCCTCCAGCAAACTGTACTC
>JAVJIF010017072.1:0-96976 GCA_038442645.1 Agave tequilana
AATTATTGTATTAATATGAAAAAATTATATAGCAACCTGCTCATCTCATACAATGTACATAAAAACTTTGATGCTCATCTCATATATATAAAAACTCTGGTGGTTCTCTACTCTTCATCATCGTCTTGTTCAAATTCTTCATGTAGAACAACTTTTCCTTATGTGCGTCTTTCTGCACCGAGCCACCGTTTAAGCAAACAACCATCTTCAAGTGCTTCGGCGTCAACCGGCTCCTCTAGGGCGTCAAAACTCTACCACCTGCAGAAAATGCGCTCTCCGACGCTACTATAGAGGCTGGAGATGTTAGTATATCTCGGATCATGGTAAGAAAGAACAGGAAATTATTTTCTTTGTTCTTTCCACCATGATAAAACATCAAATATTTTTCATAATTCATCATCATTTTCATTTATTTCAGCAGGCATTGGTTCAAATATAATTAAGTTCATCAAATTAACTTGTTCCTGAAGAGTTTCTTTCTGGTATTAGAGGAAAGTATATTTTTAAATTAGATAATCTTTTACCTAGACTAGTAGAAGAAGTTTGCGATGGTATAGATATCCTAACTTCAGAAGAAGGGCAAATAACTCATTTCTGTACAATGAGTGCATTTCTTCTAGAAGATATCTAATTTTTAAAAGTAATTTATTTACATCTTCTTCATAATTTAAACATATAAAATTAGATAATAAAAGTTGTAAATTATCTATTTTAATTCTAGGATCTATAATTGCAGCTAAATAAAATAAAAAAGCATATTTTCAAAATATTTTCGAAATTTTTCTTCCATATTATGTATAGCCTCTTCAAGACTGTCATCATCTCTATATGTAGCAAATATTTTGAGCAATCTTATTATGATTATAAAAAACTAAGTTATATGTGAGATAATATGTTAAAAAAAAAAAAAAATAATATAAGGGCCTGAGACTAATTTTCCTCTCTCACAATTATATAAAAATAATGTACATAAAAAAAATTAACATGAGGAAAATTTTCCCGACCCGATTCGTCCCGTGATTCGTCACGGGACGAATCTGACCCGTCCCGTATACACGAGACGAGTCAATTCATTGGGACCCGCCCCTAAACATTGCGGGTCCGGGTTGACCCGCAATCCGCCCTCTGCGACTCAAATGGGTCGCACAGGGCGGGGCGGGGCGGGCCGAAGTGGGTCGACCCGCTCCATTAGCCATCCCTAAGCAAGAGTGAGAAAGGAGTATAGATTTGAATTTCACTCTTTATATCTCTTTTTTTATATACGGAGATTCGCGTGCGGGGTTAAAATTTACTCTCCCTTTCTCTGGGTCTTTCAGTTGCAAAAAGTACGGGCATTTTGGACTATAGATAATGAGAGGGGATGATACATTGGCCAAAGTTTCTTTGATTTTTAAGATTATGGACATGGCATGGCAAGCTCGGATGGTCTGCGATTATGCGGTCAACCTGTTTGCAGCCATCTTTCTTTCTTGTGGGAGTGATTGTTGGCAGTATTTTGGTATATCCGAGCTTCCTCCCTAGATATCTGTGGTCTTGTTTATGATTTAAGAAGCAAGGGAAAAAAAAAGAAAGGAAAGAAAATTGATGATAATCCATGTGGTTAAACATGATTGAAAATAAAGATAATTTTAATTATTTGCTTTTCAATAAAAATTAAAAATGTGATTAAAACGAGCCAAAACAATTTTTTAAAAATACATCTTTTTTATTGGCTTTCTTTATACAGGAAGTTCTACATGCAGAATCTCTCTCTCTCTCTCTCTCTCTCTCTCTCTAGCTCTTTCTTTATGTATAGATTTTACCCTTTCTCTATTTTTTGGGTTTTCTGGTTTCAAAAAATGTAGCTGGACTTTGAAATACAAAATGATGATTTTGTCCCAAAAAATTCTTTGATTCCTAAGATTGTGGACATGGCAAGGCACAGGCTTGGACGGTCTGTATGCAGTGAACCAGTTTTTCAGGCATCTTTTTCTACTTGGATTGCTCTTTGAGTAGTGCTATTCTTGTTGGAAATATGAAGAATAAATGTGAATCTTTGAGTCGAATTACGGCGAGATCCATTGATTGAATCAATTGGATAATGGTTGGAGTATGTTCTCCTTCCTTGGGGATGAACGTGGTATATTCACATGTTCAATTCCGACTTCGAATGAATGAGATATTCAAGTCTAAAGTTTGCCTAATTCAAAGTCAAAATGGGACTAAAGGTAGCTAAAAGCATTTAGTCCCACATTGGCCATGAGATGAAAGTTTAAAGTGTTTAAATAGAGAAAAATGGGAACAAAGGTGTGCCCTTTGGGTACTTGGAGTTTTCGAGCGCGATTAGGGGGAAACTATGCCCGCGCGCGCCGCTGGCGGCGGCGGCGGCCAGCTGGTGCTGGTGCTGGTGTGCTGGTGCCGGTGCCGGTGCCGGGTCAGGTCGAGTTCAGGTTCGGGTTCCCTACCCGTCCGGTTCTTTTGAACTGGGTATGGGTTACCGCGGATCATACCCGCTCCGCCATCCGGATCCAAATCGCCTAGCGCAACGGCTGTCAGCGAACAGTTGGGCGGTTGCTGTCTGAAACAAACCGTTGCAACGGTCAGACCGAACCATTGCAACCGTTCGATTGGGTTCGAACGCTTTTATCCCTCCCGGAGCGCTATAAATAGCGCTCCATTTTCTCAAACAAAACACACCAAAACATAAACGCTTCGACATACAGAAAAGGAATCTGTCCTGTGCATCCGAAGTGGAACTTCTGCAATTCAGATTCAGAAGTGACTTCCAACAGGAAGTGAAAATTCTGCAACTCAGATTCCGAAGCGACTTCCAAGAGATTCTGCAAAATTCGTTCTGAAAGAAGTCTCAGAAAATTCAACAGATTCTTTAATAGAATTGTTGTCTGAATCTCTGACTTCCAAAGAAGAATATTCTTCTACCTTCCTCCTTTCTCTCTAGTGGGTGCTCCTCTAAAGTAACGACAATATTCTACCTGAAATTTGCCTTGGTCTTGCTGCTTCAATTATCCTGTGAAGGTACTGGTTAACTACGGTTCGACCGTACGGTGATTTGGTAGTACTATCCAAATACCGTGAATGAGTGTTGTATCTTGGGAGACCAGCGTCCAGTAACCCGTTAGCACCATTGCGGGGGACGTAATTGTCTTAAGGAGATTCGCTATAAGCGTACCTCACTCTAAGTACTGTATAAGTGAATTAATTTTCTTTATACAGGGGTTATACTGATATTCAGTATATTGAGACTGACTTATACCAGTCTAATTGATGTTTAACCAAGGAAGGTAATTGAAAGGTGGTTCTTTAATTAAGGAACGTTCTATTGAATGGAAAACCTCCCACCTGATATTCACCGACCTGGCCAATTAGATCGGTGATATTTCAGTGATATTGATTAGTTGTCAGATTGATCCTACAAACTAACAATTTTAAGACAATTACCTGAAGTTTCTTACTTCTATTCTGCTTGAACTTGCAGAAAATGTCTGAGACTAATCAAGACAGCTCAAGTAAGGCACCAAACATGCAGATACAAGCTTTGATGCTTACTCCACTTCCTAACTCGAAGCCGAAGAACCCAGGAAATTTGATGGAACAGAATTCAAGAGGTGGTAACAGAAGATGCTCTTCTACTTGACCACTCTGCATCTGGCCAAATTTCTGCAAGAAGATCCACCAGAACCCGAAACTGATTGGGACTCAGTCCTTGCAGTCGATGCATGGACTCAAGGTGACTTCCTTTGCTGAAACTATATTTTGAATGGACTGGATGACTATCTTTACAATGTCTACAGTCCTATCACAATGGCAAAGAAGTTATGGGCCAGTCTTGATAAGAAGTAAAAGACTGAGGATGCTGGTACTAAGAAATTCGTCGTAGGACGATTTCTGGAGTATAAGATGGTGGACAATAAGACTGTGATCAGTCAGGTGCAAGAGTTCCAACTTATCTTGCACGAGATAGAAGTCGAAGGTATGATTCTACCTGAAACTTTTCAGGTTGCTACTATCGTGGAGAGACTCCCACCTGTGTGGAGAGATTTCAAGAACTACCTGAAGCATAAGCACAAGGAGCTGAAGTTGGAAGATCTCATTGTGAGGCTTTGAATTGAGGAGGACAACCGAAAGTCCGAGAAAAGGAGCAATAAGAACTCCTATGAAGCCAAGGCCAATGTGATCGAAGGCTCAAAGGGGAAAGCGTCTACTTTAAAGGTTTAAAGCGAAAGAAGACTGCCCAAGGGTACAAAGGCAAGAACATGCGCTTCAAGGGAACCTGCTACATCTGCAACAAAGAAGGGCATAAGGCGAATGAATGTTTCAGCCGTCTCAAAAAAACAAGAAGAACCATCCACAGGCAAACCTGACTGACCATACGTCGCCAAGCCTTTCAGCTGTGGTGTCAGAAGTGAATCTAACGACCACAATAAGGATTGGTGGGTAGACACTGGGGCTACTCAGCACGTCTGCTCTAAGAAATTATTATTCTCTGAATATCAAAAACTAGAGCAAGATGAGCAACTCTTCATGGGAAACTCAGCCGTCTCCAAGGTTGAAGGAAAAGGTAAGGTCATCCTGAAGTGGACATCTGAGTAAGAGCTTACTCTGAACAATATGCTACATGTTCCAGATATCTGCAAGAATCTGATCTCTGGATCAATACTTAGTAAGAAAGAATTTAGAATGGTTTATGAATCAGATAAATTTGTACTTACTAAGGGTGGGATATATGTGGGAAAGGGTTATCTTGTTGATGGACTTTAAGCCAATGTTGCAGTGATGGACAAAAAGTCTTTGTATTTGTACCCGAAGCTTATAAATAAAGAAAAGTCTTATATTTATTTGCTTGAGTCTCCTATTTTAGGCATGCTAGATTAGGGCATGTAAATTACAAGTCATTAAAAACTTATCTAATATAGGATATATTCCTAAACTCAACTTGGAAGAAATTTGCAAGTGTGAAATTGTGTTGAGGCCAAGTTAGCGAAAAATTCATTTCACTCAATTAATCGAAATACAGAGCCTTTAGGGTTAATTCATAGCGATCTGTGTGACTTGAAGTTTATGCCAACTAGAGGCGGGAAAAAGTATTTTATTACTTTATTGATGACTGTACAAGATACTGTTATGTGTATCTTTTAAACAGTAAGGATGAGACAATGAATATGTTTATAACATATAAAACCAAAATTGAGAATCAACTCAATAAAATATCAATATTCTAAAATCCGATAGAGGCAGAGAATATGAATCAAATGATTTTAGTGAGTTATGTGCTAAATTTGAAATAATTCATCAAACAATAACACCATATACTCCTCAACAAAATGGAATTACTGAACGGAAAAACAGAACTTTGAAGGAGATGATCAATTCCATGCTCGTAAGTTCTGGAGTTCCGCAGAACTTGTGGGGGGAAGCTCTGTTAACTGCAAATTATATTCTAAACAGAGTGCCCCACAAGAAACTTGGTCTTATACCATTTGAGTTATGGCATGGAAGGACACCTTCCTATCATTACCTCAAAATGTAGAGGTGCCTTGCAAAGGTGCTAGCACCATTACCTAAAAAGACTAAGTTGGGAGTAAGAACTATGAACTGCATATTCATAAGCTATGCCTTGAATAGTAGTGCCTATAGATTTCTGGTTCATAAATCAGAGATACCAGATATTCATATAAACATGATTATCGAATCTAGAGATGCTGTGTTCTTTGAAGATATTTTTTCATATAAATGGGAAACAGATAAGACTTCTGAGAAAAGAATACATGAGATGGCGTTCAGGGACGAAAGCCCTGAGGAACCGATTGTTAACGCGAAAATTGAACCAAGAAGAAGTCAGAGATCTAGAATCTTTAAATCTTTTGGTCCAGATTTCATAGCATATGCTATTGAAAGCGAGCCTTAAACATTTAAAGAGGCTATGTCTACCCCAGAAGCACAAATGTGAAAAGAAGCTATACATAGAGAAATAAAATCTATACTAAGTAATCATACTTGAGAATTGACAAACTTGCCTCATGGCAGTAAACCAATTGGGTGTAAGTGGATTTTCAAAAGAAAATTAAAATCTGATGGATCTATCGATAAGTACAATGCTAGATTAGTAGCCAAGGGTTATCGACAAAAGAAAAGACTTGACTACTTCGATACTTATTCACCAGTAACAAGAATAACCTCCATTCGGATGTTGATTGCAATTGCAGTATTGCATAATCAAATGGATGTTAAGACTGCATTCTTAAACGGTGAATTAAATGAAGAAATATATATGGAGCAACCTGAAGATTTATAGTCAAGAGCCAAGAACACAAAGTGTGTAAATTGGTAAAATCTTTACACGGTCTAAAGCAGGCTCCAAAACAATGACATGAGAAACTTGATAGTGTGATGATCAAAAATGGATTCACTATCAATGAATGCGATAAGTGTGTTTACACTAAAATAATTGAAAACGCATGTATCATTATTTGTCTTTATGTAGATCACATGTTGATACTTGGGACTAATATTGAAATTATTAAGTCCACTAAGAAAATGTTATCCAACAGTTTTGACATGAAGGATCTGGGGGTTGCTGATGTAATTTTAGGATTAAAATCACCAGAACACCAGATAGAATCAGTCTATCTCAATCTCACTACGTGGATAAGATGATAGAAAGATTCAAGGATCGTGGGATAAAAGAGAATATAAATCCTTTTCTCCCACACATCCACCTTCGTAAGAATACAGGAACTGGAGTATGCCAGTTGGAGTATTCTCAGATTATCAGAAGTCTAATATGTTTAATAAATTACACTAGACCCGATATTGCTTACGCTATAAGCAAATTAAGAAGATACACTAGCAATCCTAGTGATGATCACTGGATTGCTCTACTATGAGTATTGGGTTACGTATCACATACCAAGGAATATGCCTTAAGATATGAACAGTATCCACCTATACTTGAAGGATACAGTGATGCTAATTGGATTGCACATTCTGAGGAATCAAAATCAACTAGCGGATACGTATATACTCTAGGAGGAGCAGCGGTATCTTAGAAATCTTCCAAACAAACATGTATTGCTCGTTCCACTATGGAATCGGAATTCATAGCCTTAGATAAGGTCGGAGAAGAAGTAGAATGACTTCGATAATTTTTGAAAGATATACCATTATGGTAAAAGCTAGTGCCCGCTATATGCATACACTGCGATAATCAAACAGCTATATCTAGGGCACAAAATGTTATATACAACGGTAAGTCTAAACATATTCGTCGTAGACATAATACTGCTAAGCAGTTGCTCTCAAATGGAATTATCTCTATTGACTTTGTCTCGTCAAAAGATAATTTAGCGGATCCGCTTACCAAAGGTTTAAGTGGAGAGCGTATAAACAGCGCATCGAGGGGAATGGGTCTAAAAGCCTAATCTTATCGAGTCAGCTTAATGGAAACCTCACTTAGCGACTGGAGATCCCACGGACTAAGTTTAAGAGGAAAAACTAGTTATGATTGACTCAGCAAGTAAGCACTTAGGAGCTTGACTCCAATCCATTCCTAAGGTGCACACAAGTGCTTTCTACAAGTGGATTAAGCGTAAGCTTAACGCTTTTAATGATACCTATATCTTGTTACTAAACAAGTGGAGTAGAGTAGACCACTCTTAATAAGACGATCACCTATGTGAGTATAGGTTGGGTCGGCTCTTTGAAAATTTCTATGAAGGCTGTTATTCCCTAAAGATACTCTCTAAAACTAAGAATGTCTAGGGCCAAAAAGGACACAACCGAGAACCAAAGTTAATTTGAAAAGTTACTGTGTGAAGCTTGTTAACTTGGCTTACACTAACGGCTAACAGTTCAAGACCAAGTTCACTGATTAACTAGTAAGTCTGATAAAACTTTCGCTATGAAAAGTTCAAGACCTAATTCACCTATCCTGATACAGTTTCTTTTCTAAAGTACTTTTCACTATAGTCAGTCTCTTTGTGTTAATTCCTTGAATCTCCATTCATTGTGGGGATTGTTGGAAATATGAAGAATAAATGTGAATCTTTGAGTCAAATTACGGCGAGATCCATTGATTGAATCAATTGGATAATGGTTGGAGTGTGTTCTCCTTCCATTGTGGATGAACGTGGTATATTCACATGTTCAATTCTGACTTCGAATGGGACTAAAGGTAGCTAAAAGCATTTAGTCCCACATTGACCATGGATGGAAGTTTAAAGTGTTTAAATAGAGAAAATGGAAATAAAGGGTGTGCCCATTAGGTATTTGGAGCTTTCGCGCGCGATTAGAGGGAAACCATGCCCACACATGCGCGCACGCGCGCCGCCAGTGGCGGCGCCGGTGCCGGGCTGGGCTCGGGTCCGGGTTAGGGTTCCCTACCCGGTCCGGTTCTTTTTGAACCGGGTCTCACGGGTATGGGGTTACCGCGGATCATACCCGCTCCGCCATCGGATCCGAACCGCCCAGCGCAACAGCTATCAGCGAATAGTTGGGCGGTTGCTACGGCTGCTGTCTAAAATGAACCGTTGCAACGGTTCAGACCGAACCGTTGCAACGGTTCGGTTGGGTTCAGACACTTTTAGCCCTCCCGGAGCGCTATAAATAGCGCTCCATTTTCTTTGGGCGGTTGCTGCGGCTGCTGTCTGAAACGAACTATTGCAACAGTTCAGACCGAACCGTTGCAACCTTTCGGTTGGGTTTGGACACTTTTAGCCCTCCCGGAGCGCTATAAATAGCGCTCCATTTTCTCAAACAAAACACACCAAAACATAAACGCTTCAACATACAGAAAAGGAAATCTGTCCTCTGTATTCCAAAGTGGAACTTCTGCAATTCAGATTCAGAAGTGACTTCCAACAGGAAGTGAAAATTCTGCAACTCGGATTCCAAAGCGACTTCCAAGAGATTCTGCAAAGTTCGTTCTGAAAGAAGTCTCAGAAAATTCAACAGATTCTTTAATAGAATTGTTGTCTGAATCTCTGACTTCCAAAGAAGAATATTCTTCTACCTTCCTCCTTTCTCTTCTCAGTGGGTTCTCCTCCAAAGTAAAGACAAATATTCTCCCTGAAATTTGTCTTGGTCCTTCTGCTTCAATTATCCTTTGAAGGTACTGGTTAAATACGGTTCGACCATACGGTGATTTGGTAATGCTATCCAAATACCGTGAAGGAGTATTGTATCTTGGGAGACCAGCATCCAGTAATCCGTTAGCACCATTGCGGGGGACGTAATTGTCCTAAAGAGATTCGCTATAAGCGTACCTCATTCCAAGTACTGTATAAGTGAATTAATTTTCTTTATATAGGGGTTATACTAATATTCAGTATATTGAGGCTGACTTATACCAGTCTAATTGGTGTTTAACCAAGGAAGGTAATTGAAAGGTGGTTTTTTAATTAAGGAACGTTCTATTGAACGGAAAACCTCCCACCTGATATTCACCGACCTGGCCAATTAGATCGGTGATATTTCGGTGATATTGATTAGTTGTCAGATTGATCCTAGAAACTAACAATTCTAACTCAAGCTTTTTAACTTTGATCCAACTTTAATGTCTATGACATTATTTTGGCAAATCTGAGCCGCCTCCATAGGTATCTAACCTACATGGTAGGGTTGCAAATGAATCTGGTACGGATTTGATATGACAATTAACCATATTCACATCTTTTTTGTTGATCTCAAATACAAATATGGATATAGTTCTGTAAAGAAATCTAATATCTGGCTATCGACACAATTATGGATCGGCTAATGGATTCCATTATATCGTAGTTATCTTTGTTACCTCTGGTTCCTCTTCTCCTAGAAAAGGTTACCTAACATAAATTACCTGTCAGAACAAGTTACAAACAAAATACATAAATATGGCATATATCATGTGAAGAGATGTATGGTAGAGTGCGTGATTAAGCAATGTAAAATGCAGCAGGGATGGACCGTACACCAGAGCTAAATGAATGAAAAAGTTTAGTTCACTAACATGAAACACCAACTTGGTCGCAAACAATGATGAACTGATCATACATTCTTTTTCCATGAACTAATTATGCAAAATGAGCTGGAAAGCATGAGTATTAGGTGTGGAAACAGATACGGATTGGATATGGCATTTACTATATTTGTATCCCTTTTCCAGTCACGGGTACTTATACGGAGATGGATGTGCTTCAGTTAGGATACGTATGTGTATCCATAAATGATATGGATCTGAATTGTATCGATATACCGATATCTGTTTGCACCCCTAATGGCAGGGCTGGCAACGGATCAAATATTGCAAGTTTCATGGATCCTTGCCGCCACCTGTGTTCAGAGCTTGGCTGGCATTTCTTCCTCCTTTTTCAATGATAAAGGTTGGGGGGTTGTGTGTGGATATTTCTTGCTTATGGCACTGTTAGGATGACTATGTTTTGTTTCTTAATTTGTTCTTCAAATGGTAATGTAAACTTTTTCTGATTGGGATTTCTGTTTCCAAATTGTACTGTTCCTTGGCCCTTTTCCTTTCTTCCACTCTTCTTCCTCTACATTTTAGTGAAGTAATTCTTTTCCTTGTTTGGGTGGTGTGTGGGTTGTGTGTGTTTTGGGTTGGGGTGGAGCTGCACTCTATGAATTCCAAAACAAAGTGATGTATTTTGATTTACAAGATAATTTAGAGGCGATGATGATTTGCGAAAAAGCTTCAATTCTATGATTGTTAAGGATAAAATATGGTGTGTCAAGCTCGGATATCCTGCTAGTGTGCAGGCAACTACTCTGCAGCCATCTGGCTACTTGTTAGAAAAGAGAGAGAGAGTGATTGTATCATTCTTCATTTACTTTGATGTTAGATTAATTTGGCAGCGTCTTAGATCTATCTAACATACAAGCTAGGGCTATGGTTCCAAACTCCTATGCGTGGGTATTGAATCTGTGCTACTGGCTTTCTTTCCTTATAGTTCTGCTCTGTTGACCCTCCTTCTTGACTCTCTTTTTCCTCCTCTCCATCAGAAAAAGTATTTCTTCTCCAAATACTCTGCAAAAAAAGAAATTAAGAGACGAAAAACATTAATATGTGATTAAAGTAACATATCTGAGCCTCATTCTTCCATCAGACATATTGTAAACATGCCAGATTCTGGTTTGGCTGTTACAGGTTCTACTTGTTCCGATTTCTGTGTCTGTGTGGGTTCCTTCTTTGTGTGGAATTGTTATGATGATGTTGATGATGTTAAGTTTCTCCTTCTCCGCCAAATTTGAAGGTGCTTTTCTGTAAGTTACCCTCTCTCTCTGGGGATCTCCAGCTTATAATCTGATTTGCATGCTATTACATCAAATTTCAACATTTAAAATTTTCGAAATACATATAGTTTGAATTACATGCAGCAAACAGTTCCTAAGATGATTTCACAGTTAAGGGACTGTTTGGCTTTAAGCTGTAGTTACATAAGTTTCATGATGCATTGGACTGCCCCTACATAAACCATGGTAAGAATATTCAGATCCATTTTTATAGTTCAAACATATTGCTGCAATTTTATGAACTAAACAAGAAGGAAACTTCCAGGTTGGGCTGAGATGGGGAGGAGCTTGGGAGGTTAAAGCCATGAAGGTCGTATACAGCATTTGTTGCCCGGAAAATGAAGGCTTGAAGGCTGGGTGCTCATACAAGCCATTGCTTTCCTGTGATTTTCTTGCTGCTCGTGGTTTTGATTGCTGTTTCTCTGTTCTTTCCCCTTGTCTTCAAGCTTCTCATACATATCGAGAGAGGCTATATATGACAGTTCTCCTCTGTTAATTTCCAATTAATATCTTCATCCATTGGGGCTTTTGAAATGTCGCATGGTCATGAAGATGTTCGGTGATCAAACCCATTTATCGTTATGTGAAAATTGATGGAGCCCTCCATTGGTTTCTCAGAATGCAGACAACTTTATGGTGCCATTGGCTGCTAAGTTTTATTCATCATCTCTTCCCATTCTTTGGCATGGCTCTCACCAGTCTGCATGTTTGACGAGGTTATTATTGCTATTCCTTGTGTTTGATTTGTTCTTGGCTTGTAGATTTAGTGCAGTCAGGATTTGGTGTTGCAATCACAGATGCAGTTGCAGACTTACTGAATGAGACCATTACAATGGAACATAATCGGTAATTTCGTGATCAACAATTGTCTCCTGCTGTTGATAACATCAATCTTCTTACAAGTTTCTCAGTCATGTTGCCAGGTAAAAATCAACAAATCAACCCCTGAGAATGTCCTTCAACATAACCAAACACGCTTATGTGTAGGACATTGTTATCGTCTTAACTTGCAGAGAAAGAACACAGACATAATTTTATACATAAACAAGTGCAGACACATGCGATGTTTGCTTTATTTGCCGATGAGAGATTTGAACCACCAGATGCCTTTGGTGTCACTGGGGCTTTGCTCGGCCTCTGGAGGGGGGTCTGCCTGTGTGGTCTTGTGGAGCTTCTTCACATCATAACCTTCTTCAATGGCTTTCTGAACCAGCTGGTTGTATACCTCTTCATCCATATGGGTCTGCCTACAGAGTATCTGCAGACGGAGTAATCGAAAAACAGAAATTTAACTCAAGATGTAACAGTCAAAGAAGGGTGAAGGATGAAAAATGTAGAACACCACCAACTAGT
Organism: Agave tequilana; assembly: GCA_038442645.1. Taxonomy (NCBI): domain Eukaryota; kingdom Viridiplantae; phylum Streptophyta; class Magnoliopsida; order Asparagales; family Asparagaceae; genus Agave; species Agave tequilana. The sequence continues at coordinate 12,634 of JAVJIF010017072.1, forward strand.
AGTCGTTTGATTGGCTTCTCATTCAGATTTTAAAGAAATAATACTACATATTTTTTGCCCAAAGCAGGACCAGGACTCAATCAAACTGGTCTTATTTTGTTTTTAGTCAAAATTTTGAAGAAAAAGAGCATGGAATTTTCTTTCTTCTTCATCTCATTTTCTTGGAGTAATGTTAGCACTTCTGTTCATAAACTTAAAAATAGAAGCAATGCTTAAAAGAAACAAGGAATTAATGCAAGAAACAAAAAAAAAAAAAGGTTAAAATTTCCTATTATCTTTTTTTTTTTGGAGAGAAAAATGACGGAGCTCACACTCCAGCCTGTACACACCCATCACTAATTATTCGAATTAAATCCCCAACTCGGCAATTGTGAGATCGAAATTGAAACCTCTTCCTCTCTTCCTCGAGATGAAAGGGTATTACCAACGGGCCAACCTGTCAGATACCTTGTTAGATTTATTCTTGATAAGAGCTAAACTATGCCTCTCAACCTTATTGTGGAATTCATTGTCAATATTAGGTATCATAGGTACTAACATGAACAAAATAATATAGTAAATTCATAAAATTTGTGTGCACTCTCTAATTCCAAGTGTGCTCCATGGTAGGACTCTTCTTCACACCCCAATTCCCATATTTGCCCAATTGGGTGGTATAAAACTTGAATAAAACCGAGGGTAGCATATTTATTTATTTATTTATTTTGCATACATAAACAAAATAATAAGTTTGTAAAAAGTTGAGTAATCAATTCTTGAACTTACCCAGAGGTACTTTCTGGAAGGCTGGCCAACGAGGGCATACTGATACCCTTCATCGATGTACAGCACCCAGTAGTCTCCGACCACCGGAATCAGCGGCAGGAAGGGCGGCACGTAGAACTTCACCTTGAGCTTGGCCTCGTCGCTGCTCGGGTCGGCCTTGTAGGCCGTCCCCTCGATGTAGTCCCTCTTGCCGCCGCTCCACGTCTCGTTAAGCACGTGCACCGTCGCCCCGTCGGCGTCGAGGGTGTAGGTTGCCCTCGTGTTCTCGCCGGCCCTCGGCTGGAAGAAGGAGGGGAAGGACGCGATCTCGTACCACCTCCCCATGTACCTCTTCACGTCGAGGCCCCTCACCACTGTCATCTCCTTGTTCTTCCCCATTTTTACTTTCTTTTGAGACAGATTGGTTGGGTTTTAATGGAGGAATTTATAGAGGGAGGAGATAAGGTTGGGGGAGACGTGGATGGATTGTGTGCATTTGTGTTTGTCAAAAGGGTGTGGGGTTCAGGGAGAGGTTTCCAGATAGTTCCAGTAATAATGGTCTTCGTAAGTTACATAAATGCCCACTTCTATTTTTTCTTTTTTTTTTAAAAAAAACTAATTTGAATGGAAAAATTATAGAGAAATTGAAATCTTAAAACATGTGTAATTTATTAGTTTATAGACGACTAAATCTCAAAAAAATAGAAAAAATATTTTTCATATTCACATGTGATTTATCCCCCCTTTATAACTAAAAGGGAGACAATAGAGAGACAGTGAAGATCTCTTGCATGCACATTAAAGAATAAGCAAGTAATTCGTCTCGTGGGTATTATTAGTAGCTATGGACATGAAATACGATGAAATTCATTTATTATGTAATAATTTTTAAATGTATTTATATATTATATTTCTGAAAGATCTCTGGAGGACTAGTGTAATCTAAATTAGTTATCACTGCTGATAGTAAGTTGATTCTCAACTTTCATCCAAAATGTTTAACTAACATCTCTATCCTTACACCTCGCTCCTCTGGCTAGAGAGCTATGGGCCTCTTGGAGGAATCGAATTGTTACGAGGGGAGCTAGGAAATACTTCCTGAGACCTCCATGTCACTTTTGGTGTATTTGGTGTTGGAAAAATAATGTACGAATTACTGCTACGCTATTTAAATTAAATTTTCAAGAAGAAATGAACGTTTCTATTTTGATCGATGCGTGCGGAGCATTCTCCTTAAGAGTAGATCGCGCCCCTCTGAGAGTATATCTCGGTGCAGAGGTTGATGGCGGCCTACACTCTAAGATTCACGATCGCTGTCCCTGCAAGCGTGCACTTGCAATGCATAGGCTCTCGAGTAGCATGATTTTGTTTCCTCCAGAGATGCAAGGAAGAACTGAAGAGTTTAAGAAGATTTCAGAGAAAGAAGAAGATGATTGAGTTCTGTTGTTGAAGGTAAGGAATAAGTTCTTTATAAAGAGAGTTTTTCATCATTAGAAAATCCTTAGGCAGAGAAAACAATTCTTGACAGAGAACCAATCTCTAAACAAAGGATGAAATCTTTCCTTGTGCAGAGGAATAATACTGTCTTGAAAAGTGTCACTACAAAACTTGGACAGAGAGCTCTCAATGGCTAACTCTGACATGACAGGACATGGAGAGATACGAATCTCAACAGCTATCTCTGATCGAAATATTGTGACAAGATTTAGAAAGATTTTATTTTAATTTTAAATCTAAAAATAAAATTTGCAGAACTTAACCTAAACCAATTTCTGAACAGAGGAAGAAATCTTTCCTTGTGTAGAGGAACAATATTGCCTTGAAAAGTGTCACTGCAGAACTTGGACAGAGAACTCTCAATGACTAACTCTGACATGACAGGACATGGAAAGATACGAATCTCAACAGCTATACAAAACTTAACCTACTTGGTTCACACCCACAAGGCTTTGAAACATGTGTGCGCACGAGCACCCCTTAGTTTTCTAGCTCACACAACCCATCATGAAAGAGACCCCATATATAAATAATAACGAGTTCTTTTCTTATTCAAGTGAGACTAAAAGAACTTTATTTAATTTTAAAATACTCTTAAAATACTAATATTTGGCTTGATAAGAAAAACAATTGTTTTTGCTCGAGAGGCTTCCTGGGTACTCTTTTATATATGTAAGCTTATGTTCTATTGTTTGATATATTTCTCTTTGTGTTATGTTTTCATTATTTTCTCAATAATGAAACAGGAGCATTTTTGTTCAGAAAACAAACGGTGAGAATAGCCATGCAGATTAAAACTCTCCTCCCGACGGGTATATAGATGTAAAGCCGCACAGCGGTGTGTTTGATTGCAAGGAACTCGGCGGAGTAAGAACATGGGAAGTATAATTGCTCATTTTCCGTCTATTCAAATACTAGAAAAGGAAAATAAGAAAACCCTTTTTTCTTTTCTCTCTTCTCTTTTCCTTTTTACATAATCTTTTCCTCACTTTCAGAGTGTTACAGTTAATTTTGTGGTCATGTAAATCTCATTTGTAATAAGTTGTAGCACAAAAAAGTTAATTTTTTGATCATGTAAATCTCACTTGCATTTTAATTACAGTCCATTTTTTATTTTTCTTAATTAATTTTATTTTAATATTATTTTACGGTCAACTTTGTGGTCAACTTTTCCACTTTCACTTCCACTTCCACATTACTATTCAAACATCGAAAGGCATAACATTTTTCAAATCACAGTTCCCAATAACATCCAAATACTGAAAAACTTATTAACTAATTTTCAAGTTTCAAAGGGAACAGTTACTACTTCATCACTTTCTCACTTCCACCCTTAACCAATCAGGCCCGTTGTTGCAGTCTTAAGACTCTTGGCAGAATTATTACAGTTGGATATGAAAAAAAAAAAGAAAAATAAAGAAAAAATAAAACCAAGAAAAAGGAAGGCATTAGAGCTGCCTTTATCATCACCTGAATCTGATTTGCACGGTTTGTTGGCTTCATGAGCAAGCAAAGGTTTGCTTGGACAGCAAGTCTAAAGTGGTCAATTTGAATAGTTTCATGCAAGAGTGGTTTTCAGTATCTTGTGGAACTCTGCGGATCAAATATGCTTCTTGTCTGCTTTGCATAAGGACATATATGCTATCGGCTAGTGACCACTTTTACGTGGGATGGCAATCGGGCTGGTCGATCAGATTCGACCCGTCCTGATATTCGTAGAGTCGTATCATCTGAATATGGGTGAATTCTGTGACGAATCAGATTGGGGGTAAATTTAACCCTCCCTCCTTAATTTTTTTTTAAAAATCCTTTTAGATGCGGTTGTGAGAGAGAGTGGGGGAGAGGGGGGGATTATTTTTAACTTGTTATATGAATTTTTTATTTTTATTTACGCACAACCGCTTAGGTGAGTCAGATTTTTAAAAAAATAGTAAAATAATACAGGACGGTTCCAACCCGTCTAACACGAATTTGGGTAGCAAATTGGGTCAAGAGACCCAATTCGTTTTCCAAATTTTAGATTCGCACCGTTAGACCCGTTATCTCATTTTGAATTTGTCTGATAAACAGGAGGAATCAATCTTAACCATCCCTCCTTTTACCCATTCTTCCTGTTAAAGGGGAAAAAAAAAACTAGAGTACCGATAAGACATGTGTGAACTCCTAATAAAATTGTAGTGAACCTGTGGAGACTGCAAAGAAAATTCTAGAATCTATTTTCTTTACTTCAAACTTAGAACCTCGTGTGAAATCAGAGAGTTTTATTAAGACTATATCATTATGCTACAATACTAGTTTGAATTCCATCCATCGACTCCAGGGATTAGATTTTAATTAAATTAATTATGAGAATGTTGGAGGCCAGGTCGTTGTCACTCACTAACAAGGGCTTCACTGGATTAACAAAAAAAACAAAAAGAAAAGAAAAAGAAAAAAAGGGCTTTAATGAGCTCACGACATTTTCACGTTTTTATGAACATAAGAAAAGTTTTATACCATTTCATGAAAATTAACCTTTCATATCTAACTTTGTGTGAATGATTTCATAGTCTTTATTTGTTCAGTAAAATTTATTATGATCAGAACAGGGGGAAAGGGGAAAAAAAAAGTTGACAAATTGGTGAAGGGTGAGGTTTCTTTTTGTCATTGTGTGTCTCAATCATTTGCAAATTATTGAAAAGAATTTAATTCGAGAATAAGGGAAAAATAAGTGAAATTGTGATTTATTCGGTAAGGATTTATTGTGTAATTTTCAATTGTTTACCGAGAGCTTCTTGTTGTCCTGTTGGCTACCAAGAAATGGAAACAATACATGTATGGTCGGCGCTTCAAAATCCACATCAATCACAAGCCACTCAATTCTTACTTGATCAAAGATTCTCTACTGAGATTCTCTACTGGGGCAGAAGCAATGGTCAGCCTTGGGTGGGCCAGGTTTACGTCATAACTCTAAGTGCAGCCTGATAGTTTCCATATGTGGCTTTCATGTGTAACTTTTGTGTGTCGAATCATTGTGTAATTTGTCTCTTAATGCATCCGCATCTTCTTGCTCATCGTCAGTAATGGAGTCAGGATTTAAAAAACGAGAAGACACAAAAAATTTCAACTTTAAAAAATATATCTTGCAAGCCAAATTGCTGAGAGTAAAGACTGTCATTTAATACACGTATCGGAGATTCAGTACTTCCAATTGCACTTTCTGGAGGTATACGAGGGAAATAAAATCAATCTCCGACACTCATGTCCACATAAAAATGACAGCTTCCCCTTTTTTTCTGTTCGTGAAATCTGGCTAAATAGATTGTTTCCCAGATTGTTGATGGAGGTTAAGAACCTGCATCCAACAATGACATATCTAACATTTCAATAGTAGATAATGAATATGAAAGAGTAACAAGTTTAAGGTAAAAATTTTGCAGGATGCCACATTTTTTAACAATATAAAACTGAAACATCAAATCTAGGTCGCAACGATACTGATACATGAATAGTCAGTAGAACTTATTCAAGTTCTGAGCTGGAAATACAGAAAATAATATATTTCATGAGGCATAAAGATAAAACATTGGCTTCTGTCTTTGTGTATCTAAAGTTCTAAACGTAAACATTAGACAAGTATAAAAAGTCAGCTTAAATTGGCCATAAATGTATCAGGGTGACTGAAGATATGACATAAGTAAATAAATCATTTCCAGCACTTACATCCAAAAAGCTTTTAAAATTCTTTGTTGAGTTTGCTCTTAGCACCTTTGCTTGCTTTTGGAAGCGGGCTGTTTGGATTCAAGGAAGTAGGCGAAAGCGAGGAAGTGAAAAGTAAGTTGAAAAATGTGAATTTGTGTGTATTTTTGTTTGGTGTTTAATTTGTAGTTGGGAAATAGAAGTGAAAAAGTACATTGTTTTTTCTGGTGTTTGTTTAATAATGTGAAAGTCAAAGTAGGAAAGTTGATCACAAATTTGATAGTAAAATAATATTAAAATAAAAATTAATTATGAAAAAAATTAGACTGTAATTATAATGCAAGTGAGATTTACATGACCACAAAATTAACTGTAGCAATCTGAAAGTGAAAAAATGATTGTGTGAAAAGGAAAAGAAAAAAGTAAAAGAGTTTTCTCATTTTCCCTTTTTAGCGTTTGAATGAACAACGAAAGTAAAAAATGACACTTCCCCGCTTTCTCACTTCCGCCCACTTCCTTAAATCCAAACAGTTGCAACAAGTACTTGTACTGCTTCTGCACTTGTTACTTTCTTGGGGTATCCATCTGTTGGTATTCTGCTTAACAAGAATCAATCTGACATTAATCAAGATCACTGAGATATCAACAATCTAACTGGCCAGGTCGGCAAATATCAGGTGGGAGGTTTTCCGTTCAATAGAACGTTCCTTAATTTAAGAACCACCTTTCAATTTCCTTCCTTGGTTAAAGCACCAATTAGACTGAATCTAAGTCAGTCTCGATATACTGTAAAGTATATCCCTGTATAAAGGACTTAATCCACTTATACAGTATTTAGAGTGAGGTACGCTTAAAGCGAATCTCCTTAAGACAATTACGTCCCCCGCACTGGTGCTAACGGGATAATGGACGCTGCTCTCCCAAGATACAACACTCTTTCACGGTATTTGGATAGCACTACCAAATCACCGTACGGTCGAACCTTAGTCAACCAGTACCTTCACAGGATCTTTGAAGCAGCGGTACAAGGACAAATTTCAAACGAATATTTTCCTTTACTCTCTGGAGGAGCACCCACTGTTGAGGACGAAGGAAGGTTGAAGAAAATTATTTCTTCAGAAGTATCAGATTCAGACAACAATCTTATAAAAGAATCTGTTGAATTTTCTGATTCCTCTTTCAGAACAATTTGGCAGAATCTCCTTTTAGGAAGTCGCTTCGGATTCCCACTTCACGCTGGAAGTCGCGGATTCCCACTTCAGGCTGGAAGTCGCTTTCACGCTGAAGCCCAGTTCAGAACTTAATTCAGAACTTTAGAGAGAGAAAGAGAGAGATCTTTCTGTTTTTCGGTGTGTCTGAGAATGAACCTCTGGAGCGCTATTTATAGCGCTCCGGAAGGGTATTCTCGTCCGCCAAAAGTCAACAATTGCGACGGTTCGGACAGAACCGTCGCAACCGTTCAACCGCCCAACCGCACGGTCGGTTTTTCCGACAGCGGTTGGCGAACGGTTTGGATCCGTTCGCGCGGACACCCGTTGGCGGGCTGGAGCGGATTGGGTAGTGGAGTGGAGCGGATCTGTTCGGCCCATACCCTGAGACCCGATTCAAAAAGAACCAGTCCAGGTAGGGAACCCGAACTCAGACCCAAGCCCAAGCCCGAGCCCGGCACCGGCGCCGGCCGGCCGGCCGCCGCCAGCGGCGGCGCGCGCGCGCGCACGCACGTGCGAGCATAGTTCCCTCTTTTTCGCGCGCGCAAAACTCCAAGTACCCAAAGGGCACGCCCTTTATTCTCAATTTTCTCTATTTATACACCATAGGCTTCCATCTCATGGCCAATGTGGGACTAAATGCTTGTAGCTAACTTTAGTCCCATTTGGCTTTGAATTAGGCAATCTTTGGACTTGAATATCTCATTCATTCGAAGTCGGAATTGAACATGTGAATATACCACGTTCATCACCAATGGAAGGAGAACACACTCCAACCATCATCCAGTTGATTCAATCAACGGATCTCGCCATAATTCATCTCGAAGATTCATATACATATTCTTCAATTCCAACAATCCCCCACAATGAATGGAGATTCAAGGAATGACACACAAAGAGACTGACTCTATTGTGAAAGGTACTTGAGAAAAGAAACTGCATAAGGATAGGTGAACTAGGTCTTGAACCTTCCATAGCGAAAGCTTTATCGGACTTACTGGCTAATCAGTGAACTAGGTCTTGAACTGTTAGCCGTTAGTGTAAGCTAAGTCAACAAGCTTCACACAGTAACTTTCCAAATCATCTTTGGTTCTCGGTTGTGTCCGTTTTGGCCCTGGACATTCTTAGTTTCAGAGAGTATCTTTAGGGAATAACAGCCTCCATAGAAATTCCCAAAGAGCCGACCCAACTCTATACTCACATAGGTGATGGACCTATTAAGAGTAGTTTACTCTACTCCACTTGTGTAGTAACAAGATATAGGCATCATTAAAAGCGTTAAGCTTATCCTTAACCACTTGTAGAAAAGCACTTATGTGCACCTTAGGAATGGATTGGAGTCAAGCTCCCAAGTGCTTACTTGCTGAGTCAATCATAACTAGTTTTTCCTCTTGAACTTAGTCTGTGGGATCTCCAGTCGCTAAGTGAGGTTTCCATTAAGCTGACTCGGTAAGGTTAGGCTTTTAAACCCATTCCCCTCGATGCGCTGTTTATACGCTCTCTACTTAAACCTTTAGTAAGCGGATCCGCTAAATTATCCTTTGACGATACAAAGTCAATAGAGATAATTCCATTTGAGAGCAATTGCTTCACGGTATTATGTCTACGACGAATATGTCTAGACTTACCGTTGTATATAACATTTTGTGCCCTAGATATAGCTGCTTGATTATCGCAGTGTATACATATAGCGGGCACTGGCTTTTGCCACAATGGTATATCTTCTAAGAATTGTCGAAGCCATTCTGCTTCTTCTCCAGCCTTATCTAAGGCTATGAATTCCGATTCCATAGTGGAACGGGCAATACATGTTTGCTTAGAAGATTTCCATGATACCGCTGCTCTGCTAGAGTAAATACGTATCCGCTAGTTGATTTTGATTCCTCAGAATCTGCAATCCAATTAGCATTACTGTATCCTTCCAGTACAGGTGGATACTGTCCATATCTCAAGGCATATTCCTTGGTATGTGATACGTAACCCAATACTCGTAGTAGAGCGGTCCAATGTAGATCACTAGGATTGCTAGTGTATCTACTCAACTTGCTTGCAGCGTAAGCAATATCGGGTCTAGTGCAATTCATCAAATACATTAGACTTCCGATAATCTGAGAATACTCCAACTGGCGTATCCCAGTTCCTGTATTCTTATGAAAGTGGACGTGTGGGAGAAAAATTTGCATTCTCTTTTATCCCATGATCCTTGAATCTTTCTATCATCTTATCCACATAGTGAGATTGAGATAGACTGATTCCATCTGGTGTTCTAGTAATTTTAATTCCTAAAATTACATCAGCAACCCCCAGATCCTTCATGTCAAAACTGTTGGATAACATTCTTTTAGTGGACTTAATAATTTCAATATTAGTCCCAAGTATCAACATGTCGTCTACATAAAGACAAACAATGATACATGCGTTTCCAACTGTTTTCGTGTAAACACACTTATCGCATTCATTGATAGTGAATCCATCTTTGATCATGACACTATCAAATTTCTCATGCCATTGTTTTGAAGCCTGCTTTAAACCATATAAGGATTTTACCAATTTACACACCTTGTGTTCTTTTCTCATAAGTCTTATCTGCTTCCCGTTTGTATGGAAAGATGTCTTCAAAGAACACAACATCTCGAGATTCGATAATCATGTTTACATGAATATCTGATATTTCTGATTTATAAACCAGAAATCTGTAGGCACTACTATTCAAGACATAGCCTATGAATATGCAGTCCATAGTTTTTGCTCCCAACTTAGTCTTTTTAGGTAATGGTGCCAGCACCTTTGCAAGGCACCCCCACATTTTGAAGTAATGGTAGGAAGGTGTCCTTCCATGCCACAACTCAAATGGTATAAGACCAAGTTTCTTGTGGGTACTCTATTTAGAATATAATTTGCAGTTATAGAGCTTCCCCCCACAAGTTCTGCGGAGCTCCAGAACTTACGAGCATGGAATTAACCATCTCCTTAAAAGTTCTGTTCTTCCGTTCAGCAATTCCATTTTGCTGAGGAGTATATGGTGCTGTTGTTTGATGTATTATATCAAAACTAGCACATAGCTCACTAAAATCATTTGATTCATATTCTCCGTCTCTATCGGATTTTAGAATCTTGATTTTCTTGTTGAGTTGATTCTCAACTTCGGCTTTATATGTTATAAACATATTTATTGCCTCATCCTTACTGTTTAAAAGATACACATAACAGTATCTTGTACAGTCATCGATAAAAGTAATGAAATACTTTTTACCGCCTCTAGTTGGCATAAACTTCAAGTCACATAGATCGCTATGAATTAACCCTAAAAGTTCTGTATTTCGATTAATTGAGTGAAATGAATTTTTCGCCAACTTGGCCTCAACACAAATCTCACACTTGCGAATTTCTACCAAGTTGAGTTTAGGAATATATCCCAGATTAGACAAGTTCTTCAAAGACTTGTAATTTACATGCCCTAATCTAGCATGCCACAAATTAGGAGATTCAAGCAAATAAACAGAAGAATTTCCCTATTTATTAGCTTTGGGTACAAATACACAGACTTTTTATCTACCACTGCAACATTGGCTTTAAAAGTCCATCAACAAGATAACCCTTTCCCACATACATCCCTCCCTTAGTAAGTACAAATTTGTCGGATTCAAAAACCATTCTAAATCCTTTCTTACTAAGTATTGATTCGGAGATCAAATTCTTGCGGATGTCTGGAACATGAAGCACATCGTTAAGAGTAAGCTCTTTCCCCGATGTCCACTTCAGTATGACCTTGCCCTTTCCTTCAACCTTTGAGGAAGCTGAATTACCCATGAATAGCTGCTCATCTTGCTCTAGCCTTTGATATTCTGAGAATAACAATTTCTCCGAGCAGATGTGTCGGGTAGCTCCAGTGTCTACCCACCAATCCTTGTTGTTGGTTGTCAGATTCACTTCTGACACCACAGTAGAAAGGCTTGGAGATTCATGGTTGGTCATGTTCGCCTGTGGTTGGCTCTTCTTGTTCTTCTTAAGACGGCTGCGACATTCATTTACTTTGTGACCTTTGTTGCAGATGTAACAGGCCCCTTGAAGCGCATGTTTTCTGCCGTCTTGAGCCTTGCCTTTGTACCCCTGGGAAGGCTTCTTCCTCTTCAAGCTTTTGAAAGAAGACGCTTTCCCCTTCGAGTCCTCGATCACATTTGCTTTTGCTTCGTAGGAGTTCTTGCTGCTCCTTTTCTCGGACTTGCGGTTGTCCTCCTCTATACGAAGCCTCACAATGAGATCCTCCAACTTTAGCTCCTTTCTCTTGTGCTTCAGGTAATTCTTGAAGTCTCTCCACGCAGGTGGGAGCTTTTCCACGATTGTTGCAACCTGAAAAGTTTCAGGAAGAATCATACCTTCGGCCTCTATTTCGTGCAAGATAAGTTGGAACTCTTGCACTTGACTGATGACAGTCTTGCTATCCACTATTTTGTACTCCAGAAATCGTTCTACGACGAACTTCTTGGTACCAGCATCCTCAGTCTTGTATTTCTTGTCAAGACTGGCCCATAACTTCTTTGCCGCAGTGATAGGACTGTAGACATTGTAAAGAGAGTCATCCAGTACATTTAAAACATAATTTCGGCAAAGGAAGTCACCTTGTGTCCAAGCATCGACTGCAAGGACTGAGTCCCGATCAGTTCCGGGTTCTGGTAGATCCTCCTGCAGGAATTTGGCCAGATGAAGAGTGGTCAAGTAGAAGAGCATCTTCTGTTGCCACCTCTTGAATTCTGTGCCGTCGAATTTTCCTGGCTTCTCCGGCTTCGGGTTAGGAAGTGGAGTAGGCATCAAACTTTGGAGCTGCATGTTTGTTGCCTTGCTAGTGCTATCTTGATTTGTCTCAGACATTTTCTGCAAGTTCAAGCAGAACAGAAGTAAGAAACCGTAATTGTCTTAAGATTGTTGGTATTCTGCTTAACAAGAATCAATCTGACAATTAATCAAGATCACTGAGATATCAACAATCTAATTGGCCAGGTCGGCAAATATCAGGTGGGAGGTTTTCCGTTCAATAGAACGTTCCTTAATTTAAGAACCACCTTTCAATTTCCTTCCTTGGTTAAAGCACCAATTAGACTGAATCTAAGTCAGTCTCGATATACTGTAAAGTATATCCCCTGTATAAAGGACTTAATCCACTTATACAGTATTTAGAGTGAGGTACGCTTAAAGCGAATCTCCTTAAGACAATTACGTCCCCCGCACTGGTGCTAACGGGATAATGGACGCTGGTCTCCCAAGATACAACACTCTTTCACGGTATTTGGATAGCACTACCAAATCACCATACGGTCGAACCTTAGTCAACCAGTACCTTCACAGGATCTTTGAAGCAGCGGTACAAGGACAAATTTCAAACGAATATTTTCCTTTACTCTCTGGAGGAGCACCCACTGTTGAGGACGAAGGAAGGTTGAAGAAAATTATTTCTTCAGAAGTACCAGATTCAGACAACAATTCTTATAAAAGAATTTGTTGAATTTTCTGATTCCTCTTTCAGAACAATTTGGCAGAATCTCCTTTCAGGAAGTCGCTTCGGATTCCCACTTCACGCTGGAAGTCGCGGATTCCCACTTCAGGCTGGAAGTCGCTTTCAGCTGAAGCCCAGTTCAAAACTTAATTCAGAACTTTAGAGAGAGAAAGAGAGAGATCTTTCTGCTTTTCGGTTTGTCTGAGAATGAACCTCTGGAGCGCTATTTATAGCGCTCCGGAAGGGTATTCTCGTCCGCCAAAAGTCAACAGTTGCGACGGTTCGGACAGAACCGTCGCAACCGTTCAACCGCACGGTCGGTTTTTCTGACAGCGGTTGGCGAACGGCTCGGATCCGTTCGCGCGGACACCCGTTGGTGGGCTGGAGCGGATTGGGTAGTGGAGTGGAACGGATCTGTTCGGCCCATACCCTGAGACCCGATTCAAAAAGAACCAGTCCAGGTAGGGAACCCGAACTCAGACCGAAGCCCAAGCCCAAGCCCGGCCGGTGCACGTGCGAGCATAGTTCCCTCTTTTTCGCGCGCGAAAACTCCAAGTACCCAAAGGGCACGCCCTTTGTTCTCAATTTCTCTATTTATACTGTAAGATCACCTAGAGGGGGGGTGAATAGGTGATGGCTAATCTAATGGTCACTTATGAATAAATAATGCGGAATTAAAACTGAGATGACCAAATTAAACTTCTTTTAATTTAAACACTTATGTATAACACAAGAGTGTTGCCGAATTCCCCTTGCGAGGCTCTGGACAAGCTCCTCTAGATTCCCCTTGAATGGGTTGAGGTGCCGCGTTGGCTCTCTTGGTTGAATACTAGTGTTAACAACAATCCCAAGCAAGTATAGCAATTTAAGCACAAGGGTGTATCAAGCATATAAGAGATAAAGACTATAAAGTAATGCAAGATATAAGTGAGACAAAAAGAGTAAGAGAGCAAGAGTGAGCAATCGCAAACACAAAGGGTTTGTTTCGAGTTCGAGCACACTTGCTCTACATCCCCGCCTTCGACACACGAAGGATTTCCACTATGCAAGATCCCCACGGATCTCTCCTTGGTGCCGCAACACCTACAAGCTCTCGGACTCCCTTGTCCGTACACCACAAGCCCACCGGCTCAATGAGGGCGCACCTCAAACCACCGAGTTCACACAAGAACTCTACCACACGAGCACACTTGCCCGTCTCCTCAAAATACAATGGAAATCTCTTTGGTGATCTAACACTTGATCACCAATTACAAAAGCTCACTACAACACTTTCCTATAGGATAGATATGTCTATGGATGCTCAAGTGAAGTGTGAGAAATCAAGGAAAGAAAGCTATGGTGAAAAACACAAGAAATCACTTTTACACTCTCTTGATAAAATCCCTTTAAGATGGGAAGTATTTGCACTCAATTTTGTGGAGAAAACTCTTCTAAAAGTATCAGAAAAACTGGCTCAAGAGTCTCTAAAATCTTCTACCAAAAACAGTTGACAAGACCCCCTTTTATAGGCTGACAGAAAATAGAGCCGTTGGGGTTCTGTCAGAGCTACCGGTCGACCGGTCCGTCGACCGGCAACGGTCAAAAATCCGACCGTTGCAGCCTCCGGTCGACCGGACCGGTCGACCGCGCAACTGGAGAAGAGAGAAAACTCTCTGTCGGTCGACCGGCCCGGTCGACCGATAATTCCCGAGAGCAAGCTCTCTTAAGCGGTCGACCGGTCCGGTCGACCGACCTCCAGTGCACACAGGCGTGCACGTTGTGCACGTCCGGTCGACCGACCCGGTCGACCGGCCACTGTCAGTTCTGAAAAATCAGAACTGCCAGAACCTGAAAATTTGGGATTAAAGGATAGGTCTTTTTGGCTTAAATAAAATCCCTAAATACTTAGAAATTCTACAAAAAATAGTTTTATGATATGGAAACATGCTTGCACAAAATCAAGGCATGTTATTGAAGATTTGACTATTTTGTAACTTGGAAATATTGACTCATAATAAAAACTGTTTTTCTAAAACAACATGTTTTTCCAAATTTCCATCAAATACAAAAACAAGATACACTTTAAAGCATAGTGTGTGTGGATATGATCCACTACACAATCAAGATGACATATCTAGTTTTTGACATAAAGCACTAAACTTGGTTTTGAAATATCAACATGTTTTTCCAAACTTTCATCAAATACAAAAACAAGATATACTCTAAAAGCATAGTGTGTATGGATATGATCCACTACACAATCAAGATGAAATATCTAGTTTTTGACAATAGGCTCTAAGCATGGTTTTGGATATAAGATATGTAAACTATGAAATACCAAAAACCAAATTGTATTTTATCACAAATAAAAAAATCTTTTCTTAACTAGGAAAATCTTTTATGAAAATCATTCTATCAAGAGTTCTATCAAGAGTGTGTGTGTGATATAGACTTGAGCAATCCACCAACTATTCTATCCTTTACATTTTTATCTAAAACAAAAGCAAAATCTTTATACCTAGACACAAGTCTTCATCTTCTTGAAGTCTTCACTTGAAGGCTTCTCATCTTCTTGACTTGGTCCAAGCTTGATCCAAAGTTCCTTGGATCACCCCGTGCTAGCTCCAAATCTTGACATTTAATCCTTTGTTGAGCTTTGCACCTACTAAGATCTTGATAAAGAATCTGTCACTAATTAAACAAGATCATTAGCAAATATAACTACATGAGTTGATCATCATCAAAACTAGAGTGATAGGCCTTTGGGCCAACATATACACCATAGGCTTCCATCCCATGGCCAATGTGGGACTAAATGCTTGTAGCTAACTTTAGTCCCATTTGGCTTTGAATTAGGCAATTTTTGGACTTGAATATCTCATTCATTGAAGTCGGAATTGAGCATGTGAATATACCACGTTCATCACCAATGGAAGGAGAAACACACTCCAACCATCATCCAGTTGATTCGATCAACGGATCTCGCCATAATTCATCTCGAAGATTCATATACATATTCTTCAATTCCAACGCCATCCTGAGTGCATCATATATAATTCATCAATTCAAATCACAAATCAGCAAAAAAGCATATTATTACTGAATTCCTTAATGGAAACAAACTAAGGATTTCAGACAAATAAAAAAAAGATCACATGACTGCATGTTCTTGGTTCCTATTTTTGTTCTCCCTGTTTTTTTTTTTTTATAACTTTTACTAACATCAGAATAGAGATGATGACTTATACAAGCCACGTACCAATTCAATCATCAGTTCCTTTTTTACCAAAAAAAAAAAAAAAAAAAAATCCAATTTGAGTACAAAAAGAGGAGCATTCCTGGTGCAGCACTTTTTATTCCAGTTTTATTTCTTGAGATGGCATTTTCATGCATGAGTATCTATATTTGATTACACTGTTCTAATAGATATAGCAATGCACATATCTAACTAGTGTTGGAAATTTGAAGTTAACCAAGTGAGTTTTGGGAGAAATTTGAGCTGAATTTTAGGCGGGACCCGATGCTCGGAATGCGTGGGAAATAGTTGAAATGTGTTTTTCTTTCATTGGCGATAAATGTGGTATATTCACATGTTCAATCTGTTTCTGAATGAATGAGATATTCAAATTGATAGTTGACCTAAAACAAGAGCTAAATGGAAGTAAAAAGAGTGAAAACTCTTGTGTGTTTGTTCGGTGAACGAACATGCCTAACCGGAATAGTTGCGCCCATTTTGATCGAATGAATGTGTTTGATCGGAGATAACCCGCAAACGTATATGTCTGTTCGGCAAATGGATGTGTATGATCGGAACGGTTGCGCCCGTTCCAACTGAACAGATGCATTTCTTCGGAATGATGGCACCCATTCAGATCGAACAGACGTGTCTACTCCGAGCGGGTTTCTTCAAATTCCTATATAAAGGGTAGAAATCCACACTAAAAAATATAACTCTGACAGCTGTGAAAGATCACCTAGAGGGGGGGTGAATTGGTGATTATGCTAATCTAGTCAACTCAATGCGGAATTAAAAACTAATATGCAATTTCAACAAGAGATGCACACAACCAAGCCAAGCATATAAGTATGTATGAGCAATATGAATAGATGCAAGGCACAAAGTAAAGAGAGAGAGAGTAAGAGTCAATGAACAAGCGCAAACACCAAGATATGTTTCGAGGTTCGAGCACCTAGCTCTACATCCCCGCCTTCACCCAGAAGGATTTTAAGTCCACTAGCTTGTCCACAAAGGACTCCCACAAAGGGAACCTCCACCGAGGATTTGGGGCAATCACAATACAAGAGTACCCAACTCCTCTCCTTAAAAACACAACCTCTTCCTTGAGGCACAACTCCAAGCCTACAAACAATCACCTCACAACCCGAGGGATTAGCACAAAGCCAAGCAAGGATCACCTCACAACTTGAGGGATACAAACCACTTGCACAAACAACCTCCTCAACCCAAGAGGGAAAAACACAAAGCAAAGTATAGAGGGTTTACAACTTGGTGGTTCAACAACAACCACAAACAATCTCTTTTCCCCCACACAAAGATCCTATAGAGAAGATAGTAGATTTTTGCTCAAGTGTGGAGAAAACCAAGGGATTTGAAACCAGCAACTCAAAGAACATCTTTGAGAAATAATAGAAAATGAGGATAGTGAAGTTCAAACAAAAGCTTTTCCAAAATCCCTTTTCTTTGATTTTTCAAACCCTAATAAAAACACCAAAAAGATTGTTCAATTTGAATCCAAAAACCTCTTTTAATTGCTGTGAAAACACCAGAGAGTAAGGAAAAATTCGCAAAAAAATCTTAGAGAAAAACTCTTGCAAATGGGGTATTTATAGACAAATCTGGAAACTAACCGTTGGCAGCAGATTTGGCCAAAATACCACTGCCGGTCGACCGGTCCGGTCGACCGTCCAACGGTCAATTTTTGCCCGTTGGCAGCTACCGGTCGACCGACCCGGTCGACCGAAACAAACAGAGAGCTCTGCTCTCAGTCCGGTCGACCATCCCTGTCGACCGTCCTAAAGCTGCCAAACGTGCACAGATTTGTGCACGTCGGTCGATCGGCCCGTCGACCGACCTCAGCCCTAGTCGACTAGTCAGGTTACTAGTCGACTTGGTTGAAGCCAGGAACAGAAAATTCAGTTAGAAATATGTTTAAAATTCTTTTATCTTTTCTAAAAATCATCAAAAATAGTTTAATCATTTTGCATTGATATATAAACATGTGGTAAAAAGTTTAGCTCAAATATCAATCAATATGAACTATTTTTGTGTCTAATCATTTTTACCAAAAACCAAAAACTGTATTTTCTAAAACTTGGATTTTGAGTAGAAAATACGTTTTGTCCAAAACTCTTCCAATACAAAAACATGATATTTAAACACACTTAAGCATGATGCATATGGATAAAAATCCAATATACATGAAACAAACTATATCATAGTTTTTGTCATTAATTTCAAATATGTTTTGTCAAAAATACCAAAACATATAACACATGAATAAGGGAGTCAAAACTAAGTTTGTCTAGGAAATTAAAGCATGCATGTATATAGAACAAATCATATATACATTAAACCATGTAAACTTGTTTTGATCTATCCATTCATGAAAACAAAGATCGGTTAAACCTAAAACCGAAAAGCCAAAAACCAATATTCAAACATGAAACGTGTGTGTTGTGAACTTGAGCATTAGCATACTATTCTAATCTTTACAATTTGGATCTAAACACAAAACTAAATTATGGTACCGAAGTCTTCTTGTAGAGCGCAAATTCCAAAGCCAACTCGATCCCAAAACTCCTTGATCCATCGAGCAAGTGCTATATGTGATCATTGACGCTCGGGCTCTTGAATCAACATGTGAAAGATGTGTGGAAGCTTTCACCAACTAATAACTTGATTAATGATCTGAAACTAAATAACACAGATTATTAGTACACATAACTACATGAGTTAATCATCATCAAAACTACAGGGAAGGCCTTTGGGCCAACAAGCTGATCTAAAGCTCAATCAATTACAATGAATAAATTAAATTCTTTAAAGAGTCAACAATCTTAAGACAATTAGTTATTCTTTTTCTAGTACAGGTTGCATCAGCAATTGATTTTTGTTTTATTGGGATTTCAAATCTCTCAATTCCTATTTTACAAAATATCAACAGGAGATCTTTTCTTTTAAAGAGATTATTTTCGAAAATGTTTAATAACTTTTATTTTCCTCAAAATTATCGAGGATGTATATTGAAATTGCCAACTTCTACTCTGTATTGAACTGCAGAAAATATCCGATACTCTTAAAGAGAGTATAAGTGGGGCCTTAAAAGTGCCGAACCACACTATGATGTCTGCTTCTTTTTCAATTTTGAAGATGGAATTCGTCGTATGACATTTTTTTGAGTACTAAATAATGTATAGTAAGACAGTAATCAGTCAAAGCAATAAGTATATCTATAACAACAAAGTCAAGGTTGAGAATTAACTCAACAAGAATAAAGATTTTAAATTCGATCGAGACAGAGAGTATAAATCAAATGAATTCAGTGAGATTTGTGCTAACTTTGGTATAATTCACGAAACCACAGCATCATACACTCTTCAGCAGAATGTGATTGATGAAAGAAAGAACAGAACTGTTATGCTTTGCTTCCTAAATACAGAATATAGGTACGTGATGATGTCCAACAGATACTCACGAAGAGTGAAATCTCTTCTGTGAGTACCTTAGGCTGTCAATAACGAGCAGGATAGCACACACACACACACACATATATATACAACCAAGTGAAGGGATAAATCACATATATGAAATGCAGAATCATAATCAATGTCATTCACTATATCTGAATAAGACAAGTCAAGAGAAGAAACTAAACTCACTAGAGAACAACTGCACCAGAATATGTTTTACGATCAACTCTTTATACTGGCTTTCTGATCTAGATACTGAAAAAAATAATAACGGTCCGTCAGAAGCGGACCAGTAAGAGTACACGAAGGGAAAGGAACGAAAAAAATACGAAGATGTAGTAATAGTAAATAGGACATAAGAACAATATATTTGGCAGTATCAAAAACTGAAAGTAATAACAATAACAGAAAAATTAAGACGATAGATCATGTACAATAAGATCGTGCAGGCATGATGTGATATATATAACGAACATGAGATATCTCTGGATGAGTAACTGTTGTGTAGTACAATCACAAGATCATAAGAACACAAGATCATAAGATAAAATAACATGGTAGGTTCAGCAACATCATGTAGCCAATATAATGCATGTCACATGAGTCTAAAGTATCAGTATCATGAAAATAATGTCAGGTCCTGGATCACTAAAGATAATGCAGGATATGATACAAGTGTTTATGTCTAGTATAATTTATTACCCTAACTAATGCAACCATCCTGTGCCCCATCCCACAGGATAACTGCATATCAAACAAGTGATGTGTTAGTGGATTTTGATAGTAGGGAGAAACAGTTCACTGTACTCAGGTATCATGTAACATGTAATAACAGGAGCACGCATAAATAATAAGATCACGTGTGGCATCCAAACCCACAAGGGTCGCCTTCTAAGCATACCTCCCTTGGTTTCCCTTGCTATAGTCACCCCCAGTAACCCCGACTTGGTTAATTTTATTAATCAATGCAAATGTAAAATAATGTGTTACTCAGTGTTACAGGATCAAGAATTAGTACCGAGAATATCAGTGACAGATAGTGAATATAATGTGTATCAAGATCACGGAACAATATAAACGGTGGCAATAGCAAATACAAAGTAATACAAGTGATGTCAGATAAATGCAAAGTAGTGCAGGTAATGTCAGTGTCATATAATCCAAAGGTCATAATAAGTCGGTCATGATCATATGTCCATAATTCAATAAGTATCTTCGAATAATACCTCAAACTATAAAGGTTGATTTTCTCGATTAATTTCTAGTAATATCAGGATCACAATATTGATTGATATATAATCTTTATCCATCAATCATTATAGATTCTCGTGTCAGAATCTATCACATACAAGCAATAATGTCATTTTAAATAGGATTCATGTATGTATAGAAACAAGATGCTGACATGATATGTAAGGTAATGAAACATGATCACGAGACGGTATCGGTAATAATATTAAGAATAGAATAATTAGTCATGTAATCGGAAGAGAAAAAGCTGATATATAAAATGATCACAGGATAGTGTTGACGATCATGCGATGTGATAACCATGATTTATAATTAAGAGGCAGAATTAAGATCAAGACGAAAGTCAGTGAGAAGAGAATCGTGTACATTTGCCTGATGTCGTTGGAATCTAATTTTCCTTAACTGCAACTGGCTCTGGGTAGGATTCGCTGCCTAAATAATGCGTGAATTAATTAGAGACTTGATATGTTTTTTATTTAGTGATAAGTTGAATGAGCATATAACTTTTACTATTTATTATAATTTTGGTTGGTTAATATTTTCAAATTCAATTTCTGATTTTAGCAACCATTTAAATTTATTATAAAATATATGCATAAACTAATAAATTAATATATAATTTTTAAATATTACTAAATTATGAATTTTATATTTTTTTATGATATTTAGAAATTTATTGGCAATTCTTAAATAAACAACCATTAATAATGATTATAAGGATATTTAATTTCATATTATTCTAAGTAATATTACTCTCTCAAATAATTTTACATAGTCCCAAATTCAGTTATAATTTTCTATGAATTTTATCAAATTTTCTGTGTTTATTTCAAATTTTTTTGAATTAAAATAAGCCTAAAAATCAATAAAAATCAATAAAAAGTTTAACGGGTCTGTTTGTTACAGTAACGGGTGTGCTATAGTGATGGGTCTGGGTCTGGTCTGCTACAATAAATTGCTACATTAAATTTGCTACTGTAAAAATTTTTTTCTATATATATATGTATTTATATATTTTTTATCTGATTTTCTTCTCTCTTTCTTTTCTTTTTCTTTCTTTCTCTTTTTTTTTAAAAAGGTTGGATCTGGTCGGGTCTGTTTTACAGACCCGAACCCGGGTCTGGTGCACAGACCCAGACCCAGACTGGGACTGATCTGGCAGGACCAGACTTGGGCTAGGCCTGGTCTGGCCCAACCAGACTCGGCCAGAGCCTGGGCTGGCTCTGGCCGAGACAACCCAACTTCTTCTTCTTTTTTTGATTGAAAATAAATTTCTAAAAATTAATTAAAAATCATGATAATTTGGAGGCACATCTTAAGTGTTCTATATAATTTTATTGAGATTTTTAGCATACATTTACATGGTGAAATTAGTAGTGTTAACTAATATGTACTACATATTTTATGAAATGCCTCAAAGAACTAAAACCTACGAAAATGCAAAACAACTTACCCGAAATGCTTTCCTTTTGTCTGAATCTTCTTCCTTTTGTCCAGCACTTAAGTATTTTACTAAGTTTGGAAGAGAGTGAGAGAGAAGAGGGAAAGAGAGAGACTTGGATTTTTCAATGTAGCATGAGTAGGGATGAGAATGTTGGAATTGTCTCTTATATAGGCACCACACATTCCTAGGCAACCACTGAGAGTTATGGGTATGTGGAGGGAGTAGTGAGTTCAGTTGTGGTGAGTGAGAATGAGAGGGAGAAAGTGTGGGAGAAGTTAGAGAGAGTGGGGAAAGTTGGAGAAGAGAAAAAGAGTTAAAAGGAGGTCTAAATAGTGGGCTTGGGTCTCTATACAACACGCTAATGTGGCATCATGGTTAACTCATTCCTTTCCCCTTAAGTCGACTTGGGTTCAAGCCCTAAATAATTTTCAGATTTTTATTTTTATTTATTTTTATGTTTATATTTATTTTTATTTTTATTTTTAATTGCATTTTTATATAATTCAGTATTTAATTATTATTTTATTGGATTAAACTCCTAAAAATTCATAAAAGTTCTCAAAAATAGAAAATGACATCCTAAACCTTGTTATGAAGTCGGATCTTGAAAATTCATCCTCACTTGTTAATTAAAAATCTCAGAGTCAATTGTGACACTAGTTGACCCCGAGTTGAGATTTTTCTCCAATAATTCTCAAAAAATTCTGAAAAATTCAGAAAAATTTAAAGTACTGGGAAATTATATCTTGAGCTGAATTGACCTTAATCTGGCTATGATTAAATCAGATATCAGATATCAGTATTGATGCACGTACATTGAAAATCGAGGGTTACAATCCTACCCACCTTATAAAAAGAATTTCGTCCTCGAAATTCAGCAAGGCGTCGACATATGAATCATAGCAGTATATATAAGAGTTAGGATTATCCTAGATCTGCAGTCATGTCAATATGATATAATCCAAATCAAGTCAATCATGAGTCATGATCCAACGTATCCTTCTGTAAGAGTATCACCATAAGTTCATGGGTCAAATTGACTTTCCAGAGTTCACAATTAGTCATCCTTAATATTACTTTATTCCTCTGATTCACTATAGTCATGTTCATCTGATAAGATTCTCCACCATTTAGAAATCAAATCCTTAAAATCTATCAGTAACCATACTCCACTGATCTATTCTTAAATTTTTTTTTGTTCACCATGATCACATCGACCAAGAATTCAGATATCTCAATTACGTTACCTTTCTTGTAACATCACTCCAAAATTAGATTATCTTTAAGAAAATTACATATTGCTCAAACAATAATCACCCCTGATTGTTATATCCTTAAAATCATTAAAATTCCAAAAATCTCAAATTCACGAGTGCATGTTTTATACTCGACCACAGTATCACAGTAACACGATTCTCAGATCACACGGTCACTACTGAAATATCATTAGTCAAGGTAGCAATACTGATGAAAACTCTCACTTAACAGTCAGTAACTATAAAGTCCTCGAAAATGTGCCAATGATATTAATTAGTTCTTGTCTTAACCCTCAATATATCTTTCAGATTAATCTTTATAATCTTGCTGTTATATTTTCGTTTCAAATCCTCAAAGTTGAGTTTAAAATTCGTTGATCTTCTTAAGAATCTAGATATATCTATCTCTTCCTTTCATCTATGATTCCTTAATCAAACGATCACATGATTCCCAAATTATCAAGGTATTCCAATTACCATATTCTTAAGAATCATAGGATTAACTCAAAAACCTCAAATTATGATAGATATTCTTAAAATATTACTTAGATCAAAAAACTTTAAGATTCTAATACTCAGAACTAATCTAAGCAATCTGATCCAAGGTATAGTCATATTTTTTCCAAGGCACTGATTATATTTATTGATTTGATTATCACTCCAAGATCCATACCTTTAAATCCAATATATTGATGTAATCTGATCATTATTTAATTCAGACATGATTATTATCTTAAGTCCATCATCTTACTATGATTCCCTTGTAGACATGTATCTCAAAAGTTTTAGATCCAAAATTTCTCATAAAATTAACTGTCAAATAATTCGATAATGATCCTCTCAATTATTCTTCCTCGTTCTAATAATTATGTCAAATCTTAAATATATCTATCATCAATCTAAATCAAGAATAGTCTTACCATACATGATCAGGTAGGGGCAGAGTAAGTACGATGACTATATGGATGGAAAAGTCACATCAGGGTGATAGTTCAAGGGTTCTCGGGGATCGATTGTACAAGTTTGGAGTTAGAGAAAGGAGTCAATGACCATTTACTCAGATAATTTCATGGATGATTATCATATATGTGACCTGATTGTATATATGGCATATGACTAATCTGGCTCTGATACCAGCAAAATCATGTCACGCCTCGCTTCCCATAATATGGAATACGGGTACGTGATGATGGCCAACAGATACTCACGAAGAGTGAAATCTCTTCCATGAGTACCTTAAGCTGTCAATAACGAGGAAGATAACACACATATATGCATATACAGCCAAGTGCAAAAAGAAAATCACATATATAAAATACGGAATAATAATCAATATCATCCACTATATCTGAATAAGACAAGTTAAGAGAAGAAACTAAACTCACCGGAAAACAACTAAACCAGAATATGTTTTATAATCAGCTCTCTATACCGACTTTCTGATCTAGATGCTAAAATAATAATAATGATCCGTCAGAAGCGGACCAGCGAGAGTACATGAAGGAAAAAGAACGATAAAAAAGAGAATACGAAGACGTAGTAACAGTAAGTAGGACATAAGAATAATATGTTTGGCAATATCGAGAGCTGAAAGTAATAACAATAACAGAAAAATTAAGACGATAGATCATGTATAATAATACCGTGCATGCATGATATGACATATATATATATATATATATATATATATATATATATATATATATATATATATATATATATATATATATATATATATATATATATATATATAACGAACATGAGATATCCCGAACGAGTAATTGTTGTGTAGTATAATCACAAGAGTACAAGAACACGAGATCACCAGATAAAATAACATGGTAGGTATAGGAACATCATATAGTCAACATAATGCATGTCACATGAGTCTCAAGTATCATTATCATGAAAAATATATGTCAGGTACTAGATCACTAAAGATAATGCGGGATATGATGCATGTGTATATGTATAGCAAGTTTTATTACCTTAACTAATACAACCATCATGTACTCCATCCCACAAGACAACTGCATATCAAATAAGTGATGCGTTAGCGAATCCTGATAGTAGGGAGAAATAGTTCACTGTACTCAGGTATCATGTAACATGTAATAACAAGAGCACACATAAATAACAAGATCACGTGTGGTATCCAAACCCATAAGGGGTCGCCCTTCCAAGCACACCTCCCTGGATTTTCCTAGCTACAGTCTCCCCCAGTAACCCCGGCTTGGTTAATTTTATTAATCAATGCAAATGCAAAATAATGTGTTACTCAGTGTTACAGGATCAGGAATCGGTACCAAGAATATCAGTGGCAGATAGTGAATATAATGTGTATTAAGATCACGGGACAATGTAACAAATACAAAGTAGTACAAGTGATGTCAGATAAATGTAAAGTAGTGCAGGTGATGTCAGTGTCATGTAATCCAAAGGTCATAATAAGTCGGTCATGATCATATGTCCATAATCCAATAAGTATCCTCGAATAATTCCTCAAACTATAAAGGTTAATTTCCTCGATTAATTTCTAGTAATATCAGGATCACAATATCGATCGATATATAATTTTTATCCATCAATCATTATAGATTCTCGTGTTAGAATCTATCACATGCAAGTAATAATGTCAATTTAAGTTAGATGCATGTATGTACAGGAACAAGATGCAAACATGATTTGTAAGGTAATGAAACATGATTACGAGACGGCATCGGTAATAATATCAAGAATAGAATAATTAGTCATATAATTGAAGAAAAAAGACTGACATGTAAATATGATCACAAGATAGTGTTGACGATCATACGGTATGATAACCATGATTTATAATTAAGAGGTAAAATTAAGATCAAGACGAAAGTCAACGAGGAGATAATTGTGTACACTTGCCTAATGTTATTGGAACCTAATTTCCCTTAACTACAACCAGCTCTGAGTAGGATTCGCAGCCTAAATATTGGGTGAATTAATTAGAGATTTGACATGCTTTTTATTCAGTGATAAGTTGAATAAGCATATAACTTTTACTATTTATTATAATTTTGGTTGGTTAATATTTCTAAATAATTCAATTTCTAAATTTTAGCAACCATTTAAAAATATACTTTCATGACAAAATACATCAATAAACTAATAAATTTATATATAATATTTACATATTACTGAATTATAAATTATATATTTTTTGTCTTATTTAGTAATTTATTGGCAATTTTTAAATAAACAACCATTAAATAATGATTATAAAGAATATTTAATTTCATATTATTCTAAGTAATAATACTCTCAAAATAATTTTACAGAGTCCCAAATTCAGTTTGTGATTTTTCATAAATTATTTTGAATTTTCTGAGTTTATTTTGAATTTTTTTGAATTAAAATAAGCCTAAAAATTAATAAAAATTAATAAAACAGACTCGAACCTGGGTTTAGTGTACAGACCCAGACTCGGACTGGGTCTGGTCTAGGTGGGCTAGACCCTGATCTGGCCTGGGCTGGCTGGACCAGGCCTGGTCTGGCCTGACAAAGCCCAGGCCATCCTGGTCTGGCCTGACTCAGCCAGAGCCTGGGCTGGCTCTGGCTGAGACAGCCCAGCTTCTTCTTCTTCTTTTTTTTGATAGAAAATAATTTTCTAAAAATTAATTAAAAATTATGATAATTAGGAGGCATATCTTAGGTGTTCTACATAATTTTATTGGGATGTTAGCATACGTTTTACATGATAAAATTAGTAGTGTTAACCAATGTGTACGTGTTCGATGAAATGCCTCAAAGAACTAAATCCTACAAAAATGCAAAATAACTTATCCGGAACGCTTTCCTTCAGTCTGAATCTTCTTCCTCTCGTCCAATACTTCAGAATCTTGCTAAGTTTGGAAGAGAAAGTGAGAGAGAAGAGATAAAGAGAGAGACTTGGATTTTTCAATTTAGTTTGAGTAGGGATGAGAATGGTGGAATTGTCTCTTATATAGGCACCACACACCCCTAGGTAACCCCTGAGAGTTATTGATACATGGAGAGTTAAAAGGAGGTGTAAATAAATGAGCTTGAGCCTTTATATCGCATGTCAATGTGACATCATGGTTAACTCATTCCTCTCCCTCTAAGCTGACTTGGGCTCAAGCCCCAGCGGTTGTAATAATTTTCCAGATTTTTTATTTTTATTTTTATTTTTTATTTTTAATTGCATTTTTATATACAGTATTTAATTATTATCTTATTGGATTAAACTCCTAAAAATTCAGAAAATCCTCAAAAAATCTCAAAAATAGAAGATGACATCCTGAACCTTATTGTGAAATTGAATCTTTAGAATTCATTCCCGATTGTTAATAAAAATCTTAGAGTCAAATTGTGACACTGTTCCACCCCAAATTGAGATTCTTCTCCAATAATTTCCAAAAAAATTTCAAAAAATTCAGAAAAATTCAAAGTACTGGGAAATAATACCTTGAGTTGAAATAGCCTTAATCCAGCTATCAGGATAATTAAATAGGATATCAGATGACAGTATTAACACACGTATATTAGGAACCGAGGGTTACAAGAACCATAAAAGACATGGTCATATCCATGCTCCTAAGTTCTGGATCACCACAGAACTTATGGAAGGAAGCCTTATTAATCGCAAATCAGGGCACCCTACAAGAAACTGTGAATTACCTAGACAAGGTGAAAGGTAATGTACTAATCAAATACAAAATTAAAAACTTTAACTACTAAAAACTAACATGCAAATAGTGACCAAGAACTGAAGCAAAATTCTCGGTAAAAGGCTTTAAAACTTTCCTTGAAGATTCCTCTTTAATATGAGTTGAGGTGTTTAATTGATCTCTTGGTTCAAATAAATATAAGCACATGAAGTTATATCAAGCATGTAAAGATAGGTAAGTAATAGTAGGCAAGATATAAACTAGAGTGAGTTGAGTTAAGTTGAGTTGAAAGAGAGAGATGATGAGCAATTGCAAACATGAGAGAACTATTTTGAGGTTCGAGCCACTTGCTCTACATCTCTGCTTTCATCGTAATGAAGGATTTCATTGTGCATGATCCTGCAAGATCACTCAACAGTACAAGTTCCCCCTAGAACTCTTGGACCCGCAAGTCCCTCACTGAGTGCTGCAGCACCTATAACATGAGCCCACCTGTAACACTCCGATCCCACAAGTATGGAGGCGTTACTGTGACATATATGTTGGCCCGGAGGCCTTCCACTCTAGTTTTGATGATGATTAACTCATGTAGTTATGTTTACTAATAATCTTGTGATTTTAGTTTCAGATCATGTAACAAGATATTAGTTGGTGATTGCTTCAAAAAGAAGAGTTTGGAAGCTTTCACTTGGTGATTCCAGGGCCCGAGCATCAAGATCATACATAGCCTTGCTCGTTGGATCACGGCGTTTTTGGATCGGGTCGACTTGAAGATGAAGATCGTCAAGAAGACTTAGGTATCCTTAGTTTAGTGTGTTTAGATCCATTTGTAAAGCTTAGTATAGTTGATATGCTTAAGTGCACAACACACACGTTTTATGTTTGGATTTGGTTTACATGAATAGATTGATCAAAACAAGTTTACTTTATTTTTATGTATATTAGATGTGCTCTATATACATACATGCTTACATGACTTATACAAACTTTGTTTGACATACCTATTCATGTAGTTTTATGTTTTGGTATTTTTAACAAAACATATTTTTGGATTTAAAGACAAAAACTATGATATATATGTTTCATGTATATTGGACTTATGTCCATATGCAACATGCTTCAATGTGTTTAAATATCATGTTTTTGGTAATTCAATGAGTTTTAGGAAAAATCAGATTTCCTATTGAAAAATCAAAGTTTGATAAAATACAAGTTTTGGTTTTTGGTAAAAATGTTAAAACACAAAAATAGTTCAAATTGCTTGATATTTGAGTTAAAATTTTTATCGTATGTTTATATATCAATGAAAAATGATAAAACTATTTTTGGGATTTTTAGAAGTTTTTAAAGAATTATTAGAAATATTTTAACATGTTTTTCTGACCCAGTTTCTGACCTAGAACAGTGGCTGACAGGCCAGGTCGGCCGACCGCACGGTCGACCGAACCAAGGGCTAGTCGACCGAGCGGTCGACCGACATGCACAGCCTTGTGCACGTCTGGCAGACACATGGGCCGGTCGATCGGGCGGTCGACCGGACCAGAGAGCTTTGCTCTCTGTATCTGGGCGGTCGACCGGACGGTCGACCGGGATTGCCTAACGGTCATATTTCAGACCGTTGGCGGTCGACCGGCCGGTCGACCGCCAGCCTGTCAGGCTGACAGATCAGCCTAACGGCTAGTTTTCTTTTGGGCTTATAAATACCCCATCTCTTTAGGGTTTTATACAATATTTTTAGAGCCAAAATTTTCAGACATTCTCTACTGTTTTAAACAAGTTTTCAAAAGAGTTTTGTGCCCAAAAGAATTATCTTATTTGTTTTAGGTTTTTGGAAAAATCAAAGAAAATTGTATTTTGGGAGATTTGTGTTTGTTCTTCATTTCTATTATCTTCAAGAGTTTTCCCAAGATTATTTCTTTGAGTTTTGTTTTTCAAATACCTAGTTTTTCTGCTTGAGCTATATCATCTATCCTATTCTATAGGATCTTTTATTTGTGGGAAAAGAGAAGTGTTTGAGGTTGATTAAGTCTCCAAGTTGTAAACCCTCCTTGTTTTGTTGTATCCCTATTTGGTAGAGATTGATCAGAGTGGTATTGTTTGGATCCCTCTTCGGTAGAAGTGATTTGTGTTTGTTGTTGGCTACGGCCTTATCCCTCTTCGGTAGAGGTGATTGAGTTGTTGTTTGGCTACGGGCCCACCCCTCGGTTGTGAGGCGGTGTTTGAGAGAGGAGTTCGGTACTCCCTTGTTGTAAAAATCCTCCTCAGTGGAGGGTCCTTCGGTGGGAGTCCTCGGTGGACAAGATAGTGGATTAGAAATCCTTCTCGGTGAAGGCGGGGACGTAGAGCTAGGGGCTCGAACCTCGAAACATATCTTTGTGTTTGCGTTTGATCCATTATCTCTTAACTCTCTCTCTCTCTCTCTTTATTTTGTGCAAAGCATCATTCATTCATTCTTATCTTATTGCTTGCATTTGTGCCTTGCATTATTTCATATTGTTCATCCTTATATGCTTGGCTTGCTTGTGTGTGTGCCTCACTTGTACTTAACCACAAGAGCTTCATATAGCACCTCAACCCTTATCTAGGGGAATTATGAGGAGTTAGTCCAGATCCCTTCACGGGGAATTCAGCTACACTTGTTGGTTGTATTAAGTGTTTGTGCAAATTATTTTTAGCTTCCGCATTTAGTTTCTAGATTAGCATTATCACCTATTCACCCCCCTCTAGGTGATTTCAATTGGTATCAGAGCCTAAGCTCCTGATACTTTAGGCTTAACATCCTAGGAGTGAGATCCTTGTTTGCTAATCTATCATTTGCATTTGTTTGTTTGCACACATATAGTTTGGACCCATGGACTTCATGACCCCACCTATGTTTGACCCTTCCAACATCATTGTTTGGAAGACTAAGATGTCCATCTATTTACAAACCCTAGGATATAAGGTTCACCTTGCCATTACCAAGGAATCCTACCTTAGTGATAGCAAGCATATAGGGGCCAATGCACAAGCCCTTGAGGCCATTAGAAGCACGCTACCTAAAGAATATCTTATGCATGTTTCTAACCTTGATTCCGCCTTTGCAGTGTGAAATAAGTTGACAATAACCACCACCTCCAAGCTTCAATTGCCGATCCAACCGGACGAGTCTAGTGGAGAATCCGAGTCACAATGCTTTATGATCCAAGGGAATGACTTCCTTGAGGTACAATCGGAAACTCAACTAGATAGTTTTGATTCTAGTTCTTCATGTGATGAATTTGTTGATGCCCATGCTTTGAATGAAGAACTTTCAATTGTGTGTGAAAAATTAATTGAAAATATAAGATTTTGAAAAAGAAAAGTCTAGGCCTTAACAATGATAATAAAATTTGATTTCTAGACTTAACAATGTTTTGCAAGAGAAAGAGGAGATTTCTAATGAGAGGGATTCATTAAAATCTCAACTTAATCTTGCATAAAAGAAAATAAATTTTTGAAAAATAAAAATGATTGTGAAACAATTTTGAAGAAAAATGAAAACTTGTCTTCAAAAATTGATTTTGTTTTAAAAGAGAATGTTGTTTTGAAAAATAAAATAATTTCTATTTCAAATGATTTAGATGTATGTTTAAAGAAAAATGAGTTTTTGCAAAATAAGATTGATGCACATGTTTGCCATGCTAGTGTAGCTTCTTCATCTAGTCTACCTATTGCATGTACCTCTTCTTCTAGGATTAATGATGATTTTTGTTTGTTGAAGAAGAGAGTGGATTGTTTGGGCTCCACTTTGAGCAAATTTGTTGTGGGCCATACACGTTTGGAAACTTTATTTCGAAAGAAATAAGTTCCATCTTTTCATGCACACCCTCCACGGCATACACATGCTCCTCACGGACACCATCACCACATGTATGCTCATGTGTACATATGTACACATTGTGGACGTAAGGGCCACCTTACTAAATTTTGCTATGATAGATTACATGCTTCAAATTTAGCAAATAAATTAGTTTGGGTTAGGAATGGTACTAACCCCCATGGACCCAAAAAGTTGTGGGTACCAAAGACCACCCCTCTTGTTTATGATGTAGGTGTGGGCTCTCACATGACGTGAGAGTAGCGGTACCTTGGAGTGGATGCGTTCCGAGCTTCATGGAAATCAATTGGATGCATCACTTTCAAGGGGAGTTCGGTGAAGAGGACCACCATGTTTTGGAGACATGGAGAAGTTGCCTCATAGGTTTTGGTAACGGTCTCTTACTCCCATTTATTTATGCATGCTTTTCATGTTCATTATTTGTAGCATGTTTTGTTGTTTATATGATCATTATGAAAATGCCATGATTATTAGACTCTTGACATGCATGTATAGCATTTTGAGACACCCATGTTTAAATGGACTATTATTTTGTGTCCTCACTATTTGTTTAGCTATCATGTTTATCATAGGTTTAATAACATGTGGATTTTCTTAATAATCATGTTTAAAATTTATCATGATGATTTTATCTTGTTTTATGCTTCATGCTTTGAATATATGTTTAAATGTTAGTTTTCATTAAGACTAGGTATATATTTGTGCATATAGTGGGCCACAAATAAATCTATATATGTTTGTACTTGATTGCTTATTTGTTCCCATTAGATGTGCTAGTATAGTCTAGTTTTGATGATCCATGCATTTTAAACTTGTATTCCCATTTTTGGATTTGTTTCATGCTTTTGTGTTTATGTTTAACTTTATGTATATGTCTATTTTATCCAAACTATTGTTTATATATACATCCTTTTGAGCCACGTGCCTTCATGCATATATCTTTGTGGACTCATTATGTTTGGATATGTATGTATACTTTAGTTTGTATCGGACATACATATACCTTGAAGATTAAATAGTTTTGATGATTTTCATGTTTTCATGTTTCAAGGAATTAATTGAGCTTAATTGAATATCTTTCATGATTATGATCTTCACATCTTATTTGTACACTCACATTTATTGTTTACTCATGTTTTATTTTCATGAGTCATATTTATGCTTAATTGGCTTAGAGTGTTGATTATCATGTGGATTTCATGTTTCATGAAAAATAATTTTATTTTATTCCTTACTTGAAGGATTTCGTACTAGTTTACAAGTTTTCCATTTAACTAGTTCGGATTCTTCGTTATGATAGAGTTTTTCAAGCATACACTATTTTTCAAACCTATTTATGAAAACCCCTACCATCCAAGGGCGGTTGGATGGGAGATCATGCTCATGTATGCTTTATATTGAAAATCATTTTAAACTTGAACATGATTGGGAGGATAGGTTATATGAGTTATACTTTGATATTATTGTTGTTTCAATTGGTATCATTAGATTCTTTCAATTGATATTAATTTTGACCTTCCTTATATACTCATATATGTTTGTATGTATGTATGTTTTACAATTCCAATAGTATCAATTTCGATTGGTATTAAACTTTTCATACATATATATGTTTTATTTGTGCTTATTATATCCCTATATCTTTAAGCACAAAATTTAGTTTATGCTAAAACTTGAGTTTTAATTTTGTTTCAATTGATTCAATTTTTCAATTGGTATCTTAATTCGAGCTTACGCATTGTTTTTGTTCGTATTTCATAAAGAGGGAGAAAATTTGATTTTCATATTTCATTTGGTATTTGTATCTCCACTCCCTTGTTTTATGATAGAAAATAAAAATTTTAAATTGATATCATATACTTAAAAAGAAAAATACTCTCTTTTGATATCAAGATGTTTATTTGAATGTTTTAAAATTGATATCTCAAAATTTGTTTAAAAATAAATACAAAAGTTTGATTTGTATTGCCTATATGCAAGGAGAGCTTAACATCTCTTCTACATATAGATTCATGTTGAGTGTATCTTGTATTGAGGAGCTTGACATCTCTTCTTTATGTGGTACACGTGTGTAGGGGGAGCTTCACATCTCCTCTTATGCATTGCATAGTGTACGTTATGTGAATTAGGGCTTGTCATCTCTCCTTCATGTAATGTATCTATGTAGGGAAGCTTCACATCTTCCTCTTCATGAATGTATATAGCATATACCATTTATTTATTGATCTATATTTACTTTCAATTGGTATCAAGATGCTACTTTGACATATTTTCAATTGATATCTTAATTGATTGTCACCTCTATATTGATTATTTTTGTTTTAGACAAAAAGGGGGAGAAAAATTTTTTATTGATTTGGTTTTGGTTTTTACCCCTTTATTGATGATTGACAAAAAGGGGGAGAATTATTTGAGAAGTTTTATATATGCATATTTATGTTTTTGCATATATTAAGTTTAATTGGTATCTAGAACATATTTATTTGTTTTTAAAAATTTCATTGATATCTAGAGCCTTTTATTGTTTATGCATGATTATGCATTGTCATTCATTGCATATTTATTGTTTATTTGTTTATAAATGAGTTAAGGGGGAGCTTCTTTGAAGCTTAACTTTAATCCATGCATATATAACTCCATGAGTTTTGTCATCATCAAAAAGGGGGATATTGTTGGTCCGGAGGCCTTCCACTCTAATTTTGATGATGATTAACTCATGTAGTTATGTTTACTAATAATCTTGTGATTTTAGTTTCAGATCATGTAACAAGATATTAGTTGGTGATTGCTTCAAAAAGAAGAGTTTGAAAGCTTTCACATGGTGATTCCAGGGCCCGAGCATCAAGATCATACATATCCTTGCTCGTTGGATCACGGCGTTTTTGGATCAGGTCGACTTGAAGATGAAGATCGTCAAGAAGACTTAGGTATCCTTAATTTAGTGTGTTTAGATCCATTTGTAAAGCTTAGTATAGTTGATATGCTCAAGTGCATAACACACACGTTTTATGTTTGGATTTGGTTTTCATGAATAGATTGATCAAAACAAGTTTACTTTATTTTTATGTATATTAGATGTGCTCTATATACATACATGCTTACATGACTTATACAAACTTTATTTGACATACCTATTCATGTAGTTTTATGTTTTGGTATTTTTAACAAAACATATTTTTGGATTTAAAGACAAAAACTATGATATATATGTTTCATGTATATTGGACTTATGTCCATATGCAACATGCTTCAATGTGTTTAAATATCATGTTTTTGGTAATTCAATGAGTTTAAGGAAAAATCAGATTTCCTATTGAAAAATCAAAGTTTGATAAAATACAAGTTTTGGTTTTTGGTAAAAATGTTAAAACACAAAAATAGTTCAAATTGCTTGATATTTGAGTTGAAATTTTTATCATATGTTTATATATCAATGCAAAATGATAAAACTATTTTTGGGGATTTTTAGAAGTTTTTAAAGAATTATTAGAAATATTTTAACATGTTTTTCTGACCCAGTTTCTGACCCAGAACAGTGGCTGACAGGCCAGGTCGGCCGACCGCACGGTCGACCGAACCAAGGGCCGGTCGACCGAGCGGTCGACCGATGTGCACAGCCTTGTGCACGTCTGGCAGACACATGGGCCGGTCGACCGGGTGGTCGACCGGACCAGAGAGCTTTACTCTCTGTATCTGGGCGGTCGACCGGGATTGGCCAACGGTCATATTTCAGACCATTGGCGGTCGACCGGCCGGTCGACCGCCAGTCTGTCAGGCTGACAGATCAGCCTAACAGCTAGTTTTCTTTTGGGCCTATAAATACCCCATCTCTTTAGGGTTTTATACAAGATTTTTAGAGCCAAAATTTTCAGACATTCTCTACTGTTTTAAACAAGTTTTCAAAAGAGTTTTGTGCCCAAAAAGAATTATCTTATTTGTTTTAGGTTTTTGGAAAAATTAAAGAAAATTGTATTTTGGGAGATTTGTGTTTGTTCTTCATTTCTATTATCTTCAAGAGTTTTCCCAAGATTATTTCTTTGAGTTTTGTTTTCCAAACACCTAGTTTTTCCACTTGAGCTATATCATCTATCCTATTCTATAGGATCTTTTATTTGTGGGAAAAGAGAAGTGTTTGAGGTTGATTAAGCCTCCAAGTTGTAAACCCTCCTTGTTTTGTTGTATCCCTCTTTGGTAGAGGTTGATCGGAGTGGTATTGTTTGGATCCCTCTTCGGTAGAGGTGATTTGTGTTTGTTGTTGGCTACGGGCCTTATCCCTCTTCGGTAGAGGTGATTGAGTTGTTGTTTGGCTACGGGCCTACCCCTCGGTTGTGAGGCAGTGTTTGAGAGAGGAGTTTGGTACTCCCTTGTTGTAAAAATCCTCCTCGGTGGAGGTTCCCTCGGTGGGAGTCCTCGGTGGACAAGATAGTGGATTAGAAATCCTTCTCGGTGAAGGCGGGGACGTAGAGCTAGGGGCTTGAACCTCGAAACATATCTTTGTGTTTGCGTTTGATCCATTATCTCTTAACTTTCTCTCTTTATTTTGTGCAAAGCATCATTCATTCATTCTTATCTTATTGCTTGCATTTGTGCCTTGCATTATTTCATATTGTTCATCCTTATATGCTTGGCTTGCTTGTGTGTGTGCCTCACTTGTACTTAACCACAAGAGCTTCATATAGCATCTCAACCTTTATCTAGGGGAATCAAGAGGAGTTAGTCCAGAGCCCTTCACGGGGAATTCGGCTACACTTGTTAGTCGTATTAAGTGTTTGTGCAAATTATTTTTAGCTTCCGCATTTACTTTCTAGATTAGCATTATCACCTATTCACCCCCCTCTAGGTGATTTCAATATATACGTGGGTCAGAGATACCTCACATATATACGCTAAGCATCAGTACAGGTAAGAATCAGAGTTTTGAAATACGTGGTGCATTATACATTCTAACATATGAGTACAATTACGAAGTTATCGTAGGATGTGATACAATATTATAAGAATATTATATCACTGATAGGCGCAAATGTTAGAATATAAAGAGATCAAAAGATGTTCACGAGTTACAATAGGAAAACTCGAAAGCCGAGCGGGGGGCTAGAAGAAAGGACTCTGGACGGTCTGCCGATGATTCACTCTTCCACTGCGCCACTCTGATCAACAACTGGGAGAATTCACAAGCTTCAAGCTCCAGGATTTGGATATGCAGATCCATGAGAATTAGAAACTCTCCAACGAGTGGTGTGGTGAATGCCAAGTAGCATGCAGGGACAAGCACATGTGTGTTAATAAATCCGAATCAAAAGAGTATGTATTGAAAATCGTGTCATGAGTACAACATACAAGAGCAGGCAGAGAGATAGTAAGTGATATCAAATAGGGAACATGCATTGTATAATATGATAAAAACAGGAGACCAGTGGGAGTAGTACACAAGGGATAAGCCAGGATGTATACATATATAATATAATAATAGTAATAATAATACACCCCGAAATCTAAAATAAAATCTGATGAAAGAAAATATAGCAAAAACAATAGTACAACCCAGTTTATTGCTTTATGAGATAAGTACGTCGAAGGAATAATCCAAACAAGTAAACCCTCATCTATATACCATATATCTCACGTCATCATAAATTAAGTCCCTACGACCTGAATTACAAAACACACAATGAATTATTAATTGGCATCTTTTATTATTTTTACTTGTCCAACTCAGATGTCTAGGTATATGGACCAACGTCCCAGCACACATACATCCACATCTGAGTAAAGCCAGGTTGTTATTGGAAACCAACGAGGGTATCAACGAACAATGTTTATAGTGGGTCCTGTGCATGCCTAGGACCACGGTCCAGGTTCTTCCATTGCTGGTGTATAGAACTAGCCGCAAGGCGTACAAGAGGGTCTTATAGGATGCCTTTTTAGGATGGAACCAGGAAGGTAGAGAGGTAGTGCTCCCCTCGGTCACCTGGAGGCCTTCAGGTAGAACTAAAAGTTTTAGTTGCACAACATACCTAATACCACTATAAACATGAACATATATTGATATCCGTCAGTTTTTTCTGACCCGATGTAAGTCGTCCTTTTTTATAATTTATTAGATAATTATCAGATTATAAGAATGAGTAGGAACAAATCAGGAGTATGAGAAGAATAGGTGTATCAGGAGTACAATTGTACTGGAATATATTAGGATATATCAAGATGTCAGGTCATCATTCTCATATCATGATAATTATAAGGATCAGGTATGTCATGTCATTTGTAGGTGATAGCATGACAGGGGTCAGGTGATATCAGGCTGGTGTCAAGAGACAACACAATAAACATTAGCATATCAAGTGATAGCATGACAAGCGATACAGGAAAATAGTACCGGTATAAGAGATCGATACAAATACTGAAAAGTAATGCAGTCACTGTGTTTTCCACTGAAAATTGATAGAGGAAAACTTATAAAAGAAGTTGAGGAGCAAAATTATAAGTAATTCTTTAAAGAAAAAAAGAAAATTATAAGTAAATCTCCTCTGAGATTTCTGAGAAAGTGTGCCGATGGGAGTCTGATCAGTGCGCGACCACTTCATCACGTTGACGATGCGAGCGATCGATCTTCGAATGTTATTGCCTGGGAATTCCTTCTAGCCTACGTCCGGAGATTCCTTGAAAGGGAGGAAGGCCTTAGGGTATTAGCAGCCTGAATTTATCCTTTTAGGATTAGAGAAGTGATTCTCAGAATTCTTGAAAGCGAGAGAGTAGATCTCTTATTGGCTTAAGCTTTGTAGCCACCATATGCTCTTCCAAAAAGTCTCTTGGAGTTGAATTTTCTTCAAGACTCTGAGCCTAGCCTACTAGAGTGCTATTTAGGCTCAAAAGGGAGTTATGATTCCCTTGATTATCTCCCCTTAATGAGGGATCAAAGATGTAACTATCCATTAACTCCCCTGTTGGCCCAGAGGCCTTCCACTCTAGTTTTGATGATGATTAACTCATGTAGTTATATTTACTAATAATCTTGTGATGTTTAATTTCAGATTCTTAATCAAGATATTAGTAGGTGATTAGCTTCAATGAAGATGTTTTGAAGCCTTTCACTATGGTGATTCAAGAGCTCAAACGACAAAGTCATATCTAGCACTCGGTGGAGTCAAGCCTGGTGGATCACGGTTTGGATCGAGTCGGCTTGAAGATGGAGTTCGTCAAGAAGACTTCGGTACCTAGTTTAGTTTATATTTTAGATCCATGTGTAAAGATTAGATAGTGTGATATGCTCAAGTTCACAACACATACACTTGTTTAAGTTTTCATGTTTATTGATTTTCGTTTTTTTGGTTTAACCAATATTGGTTTTCATGAATAGATAGATTCAAAACAAGTTTACATGGTTTATATATATTAGACTTGTTCTATATACATGCATGCTTTAACTATTTAGACAAACTTATTTTGATATGCCTATTTATGTGTTTAGGTTTTGTGTTTTAACAAAACATATTTTTGTCATTAAAGTCAAAAACATTGATATATATCTATTTCATGTATATTGGATTATATCCGTATGCAACATGCTTCAAAGTGTTTAAGTATCATGTTTTTATATTTGGATGAGTTTTGGACAAAACGAATTTTCATTTGAAAAATCAAAGTTTTAGAAAAATACGGATTTTGGTTTTGGGAAATATTTCCTAACACAAAAATGGTTCAAAAAGTTTGAAATTTTGTGTTAAAATTTTTCACACAAGTCTGTATTTCAATGTATTATACTGAACTTATTTTTGTGGATTTTTAGAGTTTTTATGGGATTTTATAAGATATTAAAAACCTAAGTTTTCTGTCCCTTAATGCTGTCTGTCAGGCTCTGGCGGTCGACCGGACGGGTCGACCTGACCCAGAGTCGGTCGACCGTACCGGTCGACCGACGTGCACAAAACGTGCACGCTGGCCAGCCACTTGGGCCAGTCGACCGGGCGGTCGACCGACTGCAAGTACCCCACTCTCGGGTGGGGGCGGTCTGTTGGCCCAAAGACTTTCCACCCTAGTTTTGATGATGATTAACTCATGTAGTTATGTTTACTAATTATATTGTGATTTTAGTTACAGATCATTGATCAAGATATTAGTTGGTGATTGCTTCAAAAAGAGGAGTTTGGAAGTTTTCACATGGTGATTCCCGTGCCCGAGCATCAAGTTCATACCTTTGCACTCGATGGATCACGGTTTGGGATCGAGTCTACTTGAAGATGAAGATCGTCAAGAAGACTTAGGTATCCTAGTTTAGTTTAGTGTGTTTTAGATCCATTTGTAAAGCTTAGTATAGTTGATATGCTCAAGTGCACAACACACACAAGTTTTATGTTTGGATATTGATTTTTCGGTTTTTAGTTTAACCGATATGTGTTTTCATGAATAGATTGATCAAAACAAGTTTACATGGTTTATATGTATAATAGATGTATTCTAGTTATACATGCATGCTTAAACATCTTAAACAAACTTATTTTGACTTTCCTATTCATCTATTGAAAAATTCAAGTTTGATTAAAATACATGTTTTGATTTTTAGTAAAAATGATATGACACAAAAATGATTCAATATGTTTGATATTAGTCTTGAAATTTTTATCACAAGTTTGTGTTTCAATATAAAATGTTAAAACATGTTTTATAGATTTTTAGAAGTAACAAAAGAATTTTTATAAAATATTTTTTCCCAGTTTCAGACCCTAAACAGTGTCTGTCAGGCCAGGTCGGCCGACCGCATGGGTCGACCGAACCATAGGCCGGTCGACCCGTACGGTCGACCGACATGCACAGAACCGTGCACGTCTGGCACACATTGGGACGATCGGCCGGGCGGCCGACCGGACCAGAGAGCTCTGCTCTCTGTTTATTTGGGTCGACCGGGCGGTTGACCGGGTTTGCCCAACGGTCATATTTCAGACCATTGGCGGTCGGCCGGGCCGGCCGACCGGGAGCCTGTCAGGCTGGCAGATCAGCCTAACGGCTAGTTTTGTTTTGGGGCTATAAATACCCCATCTCTTCATGGTTTTATAAAAGATTTTCAAGAGCAAAAATTTCTATATTCTCTGGTGTTTAAAACAAGTTTTCAAAAGGTTTTAGAGCTTCAAAAGATCAATCTTATTTTTTTAGAGTTTTTGGAAAAATCAAAGAAAATAGAAAATTGGGAGATTTGTTTTGGTTCTTCATTTCTATCTTTTACAAGAGTTTTCCAAGTATTTTTCTTTGAGTTTTTGTTTTTCAAACTCTAGTTGTTTCCACACTTGAGCTATCTTCTATCCTAATCTATTTAGGATCTTTTGTTTGTGGAAGAGAGATTGTTTGTGGTTGAAAGAGACCACCCATTTTAAACTCTCATTATTTGGTTGCTCCCTCTTTGGTAGAAGTTGAGGTTGTGGATTTGAGGTGATTGGTTTGCTCCCTCTTTGTAGAGGTTGAAGCTTGTGGTTTGCTCCCTCTAGTGAGAGGTGGAGATTGGTTGTAACCCTCTTCGGTAAAGGTGTTGGTTGTTGTTGTTTTAGCTACGGGCCTACCCCTCGGTTGTGAGGCGGTGTTTGAGAGAGGAGTTCGGTACTCCCTTGTTGTAACAAATCCTCTTCGGTAGAGGTTCCCT
The DNA here is from genome assembly GCA_038442645.1 of Agave tequilana. Classification (NCBI taxonomy): domain Eukaryota; kingdom Viridiplantae; phylum Streptophyta; class Magnoliopsida; order Asparagales; family Asparagaceae; genus Agave; species Agave tequilana. Next base: position 54,047 of record JAVJIF010017072.1, read on the forward strand.
CGGTGGGAGATAGTGGATTGGAAATCCTACACGGTGGTGTAGGCGGGGATGTAGAGCTAGGGGCTCGAACCTCGAAACATATCTTTGCCTTTGCGTTTGATCCATTGTCTCTTAACTCTCTCTCTCTCTTTACATTTGTGCAAAGCATCATTCTTCATTCATATCATTCATTGCTTGTGTTGTGCCTTGCATATTTCATATTGCTATATCTTGTATATGCTTGGTTGTTTGTGTGTGCCTCACTTATACTTACCCACAAGAGCTTCACATAGCACCTCAACCCATTCAAGGGGAATCAAGAGGAGTTAGTCCAGAGCCCTTCACGGGGAATTCAGCTACACTTGTTGGTTATATTAAGTGTGATTGCAAAATTTGCATTAGCTTCCGCATTTAGCGCATTTAGTTTCTAAATTAGCAAGTACACCTATTCACCCCCCCTCTAGGTGTGCTTTCAAGTGGCCTTAGAGCACTTTCACGGTCGACCAGTCCGGTCGACCGTAAGGCTTGGATGGTCGACCGAACGGTCGACCGGCCAGAGAGCAAATTGCTCTATGGATTGGGATAGTCGACCAGGCGGTCGACCGGAGGCTTCAACGGTCAAATTTTTGACCGTTGGCGGTCGACCGGGCCGGTCGACCGCCAGCCGCTAAGGCTGAAAATCAGCCCAGCGGCTAGTTTTTGTTGGAGGCCTATTTATATCCCATTTGAGGTGTTTTTCCCGAAGTTTTTCAAGAGCCAAAAATCTACATTCTTCTAATGTTTTATTCAAGTTTCAAAAAGAGTTTTTAGAGCTTCAAAGTTTTCATCTTCATTTGTTTTTAGGGTTTGGAAAAGTCAAAGAAAATTTGGATTTGGGATATTTGCTTAGTTCTTCATTTCTATCAAATACAAGTTATTTTCCCAAATACTTTTCTTTGTGTTTTTTGTTTCCAAACTCTTAGTTTTCCACACTTGAACTATCATTCTATCCTTTCTATAGGATCCTTGTTTTTGTGGAGAAGAAGGTGTTTGTGATTGAGATATAACACCAAGTGTTATACCCTTTCATTTGTGATATCCCTCTTGGGTAGAGGTTGATTTGGGTTGTGGTTAGCTCCCTCAAGTGTAGAGGATGAGATTGTGGTTTGCTCCCTCTAGTGAGAGGTGGAGTTTGGATTTGTATCCCTCTTGATGAAGAGGTGGATTGTGGTTGTTTGGCTAGGTGCCTACCCCTATTGTGTGAGGTGGTGATTGAGTTGGTTGTGCATTGCCTCTGTGAGAGGTTGTATTGGTTGGAGAGAGGAGTTGGGTACTCCCTGTTATTGTATTGCCCTAAAATCCTAGGTGGAGGTTCCCTGTATGGGAGTCCTAGGTGGACAAGTTAGTGGATTGAAAATCATTCTCGGTGAAGGAAGGGACGTAGAGCTGGGTGCTCGAACCTCGAAACACATCTTGTTGTTTGCGTTTGATCCATTGACTCTAACTCTCTCTTTATATTGTGCCTTGCATCTATTCAAATTGCTCATTCATATATTATATGCTTGGCTTGTCTGTGTGTGCCTCACTTGTGCTTAACCACGAGAGCTTCATATAGCGCCTCAACTCTTATTCAGAGGAATCAAGAGGAGTCAGTCCAGAGCCCTTCACCGGAAATTCGGCTACACTCGTTGTTTGCACTAAGTCTAGTTGCAATTAAGTTTTAATTTCCGCATTTAGTTCATTAGATTAGTCGTATACCTATTCACCCCCCTCTAGGTGTACCTTCAATTGGTTTCAGAGCCTACGCTCCTGATATTAGGTTTAACTTCCTAGGAGTGTGATCTTGGTCAGCTAGTCTGTCATTTGCATTTGCACATTTTTATTGTTTACACACACTCATGGATTGCTTGTCACCTCCCATGTTTGATGTCTCTAATATTGACATGTGAAAATTTAGGATGTCCATTTATTTGAAAACCCTAGGCTTGCATGTTTTCCTTACCGCTACTAAGAAATCCTATTTTGTAATAGCGATCATTTAAAGGCCAATGCACAAGCCCTTGAGGCACTTAGAAGAACGCTTAATAAAGAATATCTTTCTATTGTTTCTAACTGTGATTCCGCCTTTGCAGTGTGGAACACGTTGACCACCTCCAAGCTTCAAACGCCAACTATTGTGGAGGATGAATCTAATGGAGAATCCGAGCAACAATACTACATGGTCAAAGGGAATGACTCCCTTGAGGTATACTCGAAAACTCAATTAGATAGTGATGATCGTAGTTCTTCATGTGATGATTATGTGGATCCAAATGCTTTGAATGAAGAACTTTCAATTGTTTGTGAAAAACTATTGGAAAAATACAATCTTTTGAAAAAGAAGACTTTTGCTTTGAATAACGAAAATGAAAATTTGTCTTCTAAACTTGATTTGGTTTTGCAAGAGAAGGAAGAGATGTTTAGTGAACGTGACTCACTTAAATCTCAACTAGACCTTGCCCTAAAAGAAAATGAGATTTTAAAAATAGAAATGATTGTAATGATGTTTTGAAGAAAAATAAAGTTGTATCTTCAAAACTTGATTTTGTTGTAAAAGAGAATGATTCTTTGAAAATAAAAATTGCTTCAATTTCAAAGGATTTAGAAGTTTGTTTAAAGAAAAATGAATCTTTGAAAATTGATATAGATTCACATGTTTGCCATACTAGTGTAGCTTTACCATCTAGCTCACCTATTACATGCACCTCTTCTCCCACAATTGAAAATGATATTTGTATGCTTAAGAAGAGTGTGGATTGTTTGGGCTCCACTATGAGCCAATGTGCTTCGAACCATACACGCTTGAAATCTTTGGTTCGAAAGAAACAAGTTCCATCTTTGCATGCACACCATCCACGGCATACACATGCTTCACACGTTCATATACACAACACTATGTATGCTCATATGTACACTTGTACACATTATGGACATAAGGGCCACCTTGCTAAGTTTTGTTATGATCGTATACATGATGCAAATTTAGCAACTAAGTTTGTTTGGGTTAGGAAAGGTACTAACCCTCATGGACCCAAAAGAATGTGGGTATCAAAAATCACCCCTATTATATGTGATGTAGGTGTGGGCTCTCGCATTACGTGAGAGTAATGGTGCCTTGAAGTGGATGCGTTCTGAGCTTAAAGATAACTATTTGGATGCATCACTTTCAAGGAGAGTTTGGTGGGAGGACCACCTTATTTTGGAGACTTGGAGAGTTGCCTTCATGGTTTTGGTAACGATCTCTAACTCCCATTTATTTTTACATGCTTTTCACATTATCGAGTTTTAGCATGTTTTAATTAGTATGTTAAATGCCATGATTATTAGGTCATTGAAATGCATGTATAGCATTTGAGATCACCCATGTTTATATGGACCCATATGTTGTGTTCTCACCATTGTTTAGCTATTATGTATATCATAGATGTAATGCATGTGCATTTGTCATAATGATCATATGTATGTTTATGAGTTTTTGTTTTGATTTCTATGCTTCATGATTTGATTACATGTTTGAATGTTAATTTTCATTAAAACTTGGATATATATACTTATACAACTAATGAGCCACAAATAGATTATTACATGTTTGTGCTTAAACGCTCATTTGTACTTATTAGATGTACTAGTATAGCCTAGTTTTGATGATTCATGCATTTTAACTTGTATTCCCCATCTTGGACATGTTTTATGATCATGTGTTTTCACTTCATGTGTATGTCTATTTTGTCAAACCTTAAGATATACATGTATACCCCTTGAGTCATTTGCTTTTCATGCAAATCTTTATTATGGACTCAATTGTGTTTAGGGATATGTATGTATACCTTTTGTTTTGTCAAAATATACATATACCTTGAAGTATAAATTGTTTTAATGAAAATTTAGTTCTTGACGATTTTCATGTTTTCATGTTTAAAGAAATTTCAATTGAGCTTATTGCCTACCTTTCATGATTATGTTCTTCACATTTTATTTGTACATTCACCTTTCTTGTTTACTCATGCTTTGTTTTCATGAGTCATATTCATGCTTCATTGACTTTGAGTATTGGTTATCATGTGAATTTCATGTTTCATGAAAAATATTTTTGTTTTATTCCTTGCTTGAAGAATTTCGTACTAGTTTACAAATTTTTCTTATTACTAGTTCGTATTCTTCATTTTGGAAGAGTTTTTCAATTATGGTAAACTATTTTCAACCTATTTTTGAAAACCCCTTCCATTTTGAAGGGCGGTTGGTTGGGCGACCATCCCTTGTATGCTTATTATTGAAAATCCTTTTAAATATGTACATGAAATGGGTGGTAGGTAATATGAGTTATACACTCGATCTTATTATTATTTCAATTGGTATCATTGGATCGTTTCAATTGGTATCAATATTGACATTCTTTTTGTATACTCATATATGTTTAATTTGTGCTCAAGGATATCACAAATTTTGGTTATGCTAAGCTTGATTTTTAATGACTATGTTTCAATTGATTAGTTTTCAATTGGTATCTATACAAGCTTATGCATCGTTTTATTTGGTATTTCATAAAGGGGGAGAAAATTTGTATTTCATCTTTCAATTGGTATTTGGTTTACCTTTGATTTCCACTCCCATACTTTATGATGAAAAATAATTGAAAAATGATTTTGATTTTAATTTGATATCATATGTTCAAAATGAAAAATACTTACAATTGGTATCAAGATGTTTATTTGTTTACTTTCAATTAGTATCAAGAAAATTAAAAATGTTTTGATTGCCTATATGCAAGAGGAGCTTAACATCTCTTCTACATATAGATTCATGTTGAGTGTATCTTATATTGAGGAGCTTGATAACTCTTCTTTATGCGATACACGTGTATAGGGGGAGCTTCACATCTCCTCTTATGCATTACATATTATGCGTTATGTGAGTTAGGGCTTGTCATCCTTTCTTTATGTAATGCATATATGTAGGGAAGTTAACTTAGCGTTTTCCTCTTCATGAATGTATATCACATATATCTTTTTATTGATTTGTTTAATGTCACCCCTTTATTGATTTTTGTTTTGATAAAAAGGGAGAGAACAGTGTTTTCTCTGACCCCTTTGTTGATGATTGACAAAAAGGGAGAGAAGTATTAGAGTTTATATGCATGTATTTGAGTTTTTAAATGCATATAGTTGAGTTTTCATTTTTTTGGTATCAAGAGCTTCTATTGATTGATTAATTTTTTAATTGATTGGTATCAAGAGCATGTATTTAAAAAAAAGGGAAAAAGAATTTATTTTAAAAGTTTGGTAGAGCATGTTTATGCATATTCATGTTTTAGTTTGGTATCAAGAGCATGTTCATTTCATTGTTTTATGCATAGTCATGTTTAGTATTTATTGCATATCTTATTGTTTATTGCTATGCATGTGTTAAGGGGGAGCTTCCTTAAAGATTAACTTTAATCCATGCATATATAACTCCATGAGTTTTGTCATCATCAAAAACGGGGAGATTATTGGCCCAGAGGCCTTCCACTCTAGTTTTGATGATGATTAAGTAGTTATGTTTACTAATAATCTTGTGATGTTTAGTTTCAGATTCTTAATCAAGATATTAGTAGGTGATTAGCTTCAACGAAGATATTTTGAAGCCTTTCACCATGGTGATTCAAGAGCTCGAACGACAAAGTCATATCTAGCACTCGGTGGAGTCAAGCCCGGTGGATCACGGTTTGGATCGAGTCGGCTTGAAGACGGAGTTCGTTAAGAAGACTTCGGTACCTAATTTAGTTTATGTTTTAGATCCATGTGTAAAGATTAGATAGTGTGATATGCTCAAGTTCACAACACACACAATTGTTTAAGTTTTCATGTTTATTGATTTTCGTTTTTTTTGTTTAACCGATATTGGTTTTCATGAATAGATAGATTCAAAACAAGTTTACATGGTTTTATATATATTAGACTTGTTCTATATACATGCATGCTTCAACTATTTAGACAAACTTATTTTGATATGCCTATTTATGTATTTAGGTTTTGTGTTTTAACAAAACATATTTTTGTCATTGAAGTCAAAACATTGATATATATCTATTTCATGTATATTGGATTATATCCGTATGCAACATGCTTCAAAGTGTTTAAATATCATGTTTTTGTATTTGGATGAGTTTTGGACAAAACGAATTTTCATTTGAAAAATCCAAGTTTTAGAAAAATACGGATTTTGGTTTTGAGAAATATTTCCATAACACAAAAATGGTTCAAAAAGTTTGAAATTTGTGTTGAAATTTTTCACACAAGTCTGTATTTCAATGTATTATACTGAACTTATTTTTGTAGATTTTTAGGGTATTTATGAGATTTTATAAGATATTAAAAACCCAAGTTTTCTGTCCCTTAATGCTGCCTGCCAGGCTCTGGCGGTCGACCGGACCGGTCGACCGGACCCAGAGTCGGTCGACCGTACCGATCGACCGACGTGCACAAAACGTGCACGCTGGCCAGCCACTTGGGCTAGTCGACCACTGCAAGTACCCCACTCTCGGGTGGGGCGGTCGACCAGTCCGGTCGACTGTAAGGCTTGGACGGTCGACCGAACGGTCGACCGGCCAGAGAGCAAATTGCTCTCTGGATTGGGACGGTCGACCGGAGGCTCTAACGGTCAAATTTTTGACCGTTGGCGGTCGACCGGGCCGGTCGACCTCCAGCCGCCAAGGTTGAAAATCAGCCCAACGGCTAGTTTTTATTGGAGGCCTATTTATATCCCATTTGAGGTGTTTTTCCCAAGTTTTTCAAGAGCCAAAAATCTACATTCTTCTAATGTTTTATTCAAGTTTCAAAAAGAGTTTTTAGAGCTTCAAAGTTTTCATTTTCATTTGTTTTTAGGGTTTGGAAAAATCAAAGAAAATTTGGATTTGGGATATTTGCTTAGTTCTTCATTTCTATCAAATACAAGTTATTTTCCCAAATACTTTTCTTTGTGTTTTTTGTTTCCAAACTCTTGGTTTTCCACACTTGAGCTATCATTCTATCCTTTCTATAGGATCCTTGTTTTTTGTGGAGAAGAAGGTGTTTGTGGTTGAGATATACCACCAAGTGTTATACCCTTTCATTTGTGATATCCCTCTTGGGTAGAGGTTGTTTGGGTTGTGGTTAGCTCCCTCAAGTGTAGAGGTTGAGATTGTGGTTGCTCCCTCTAGTGAGAGGTAGAGTTTGGATTTGTATCCCTCTTGGTGAAGAGGTGGATTATGGTTGTTTGGCTAGGTGCCTACCCCTCTTGTGTGAGGTGGTGATTGAGTTGGTTGTGCATTGCCTCTGTGAGAGGTTGTATTGGTTGGAGAGAGGAGTTGGGTACTCCCTATTATTGTATTGGCCCAAAATCCTCGGTGGAGGTTCCCTGTGTAGGAGTCCTAGGTGGACAAGTTAGTGGATTGGAAATCCTTCTCGGTGAAGGCGGGGACGTAGAGCTGGGTGCTCGAACCTCGAAACACATCTTGTTATTTGCGTTTGATCCATTGACTCTAACTCTCTCTTTATATTGTGCCTTGCATCTATTCATATTGCTCATTCATATATTATGTGCTTGGCTTGTCTATGTGTGCCTCACTTGTGCTTAACCACGAGAGCTTCATATAGCGCTTCAACTCTTATTCAGAGAAATCAAGAGGAGTTAGTCCAGAGCCCTTCACCGGGAATTCGGCTACACTCGTTGGTTGCACTAAGTCTAGTTGTAATTAAGTTTTAATTTCTGCATTTAGTTCATTAGATTAGCCGTACACCTATTCACCTCACCTCTAGGTGTACCTTCATCCCCCATTAGGCAATAGGGAATTATGATTTCCTTAATTGTCTCCTCTTAATAAGGAATCATGGGTGCAAGGCGATAGGGAACTATGATTTCCTTAATTGCCTCCTCTTAATGAGGGATCATACGTGTAACTACCCATTAACTCTCCCCGCTGGGCAATGGGGAGTTATGATTCCCTTGATTGTCTTCTCTTAATGAGGGATCATGAGAATAAGGCAATAGGGAGTTATAATTTTCTTGATTGTCTCCTCTTAATGAGGGATTATGGGGTGGTTATTTTTCTCATGCGAAGCTAGCCTCTTCAGGCGAAGCTATCAAGAAAGCTTCAGGCGAAGCTATAATTGCTTCAGGTGAAGCTAGAATTAGCTTTAGGCGAAACTGTAAGTTAGCTTTCTGTGGAGCTATGAAGATCTTCATGCGAAGCTATCAAGAAAGCTTCAGGCAAAGTTAGAAATAGCTTCAGGTAAAACTATAAGTTAGCTCTCTATGGAGCTATGAAGAGCTTCACGCGAAGCTATCAGGAAAGTTTCAGGCGAAGCTATAATTAGCTTCCGGCGAAGCTGTAAGTTAGCTCTCTGTGGAGTTATGAAAAGCTTCATGTGTAGCTATCAAGAAATCTTCAAGCGAAATTATAATTAGCTTTAGGCAAAGCTGTAAGTTAGCTCTCTATAGAGCTATGAAAAGCTTCATGCGAAGCTATCAAGAAAGCTTCAAACGAAGGTGTAAGTTAGCTCTTTACGGAGAGCTTCAAGGCAAAACTAGACAAACTTAGCCTCTCAGGCGAGGCTATCCCTTTGGGCTCATGCGATGCTAAGTCTTGAGCAAACTTAGCATTTTAGGCCTGCTTTGGTCTCTTCATAGGCAACCTTGGCTTACTGTCTGCTTCATTTGATCAGTAAAGTCGAAGTCGCTAATTTGTCTCTTAGGGATGGGCAGAAACTGGTCGTCAGCTTGTCTACGACTTGTCTTTTGTAAATGTCGACAGTTAGACATCGTTCAGACCGGTTGAAAAGCTGTCTGAGAGTTTATCTTTTTAGAGTGTCAACAAAACCCCTTTAAAGTTTTCGTAAATCTATAATGGGATGGTTTGGATTTTGAAATACTTTGAATTTCCTCTGGTGTTCAAAGGGAGAGCATTACCAAGTAGAATTCCCCAAGAAATTTGAACTGTGACAGAAAATTATTCAGAGGTTAGCAGCATGATAAAATTAGTCTGAGTATGAGAACTCACTATGGACAAAGGGGAGCGATCTAGGAATCCGTCTGTTCAGAGGTAATGTGGACATAATAGGTTCGGAATCGCTAGAAAAGAGGGTTCGCTGTTTATAGGTGATAAACTGGACATAACAGTGAGAAGAGGCCTTACCGGACTGGAAAGTTAGATCTGGGTATCCGTCAGTTTAGAGGTGACAAACTGGACATCACTGATTAGAAATCACCAGACACGAAGCCATGTCGTTCAGAGGTGCCGAATTGGACATAATGACAAAGAAGACTGAGATTGGATATTCATCGGTTCAGAGGTGACGAACTAGACATAAATGATTAAAAATTACCAAACTCAGAATGTTTACTGTGCAGAGGTGACGAACTAGACATAACAGTAAACGAAAAGCAGGGACTTGGCTATCTGTCGGTTCAGAGGTGATTGACTGAACATGACCGATTGAGAAACCACTAAGCTCAGAATGTTTACTGTTCAGAGGTGATAAACTGGACATAACAGTAAACGAAAAAGCAAAATCTTGGCTATCTATCGGTTCAGAGGTGATTGACGGACATGACCAATTGAGAAGCCACAAGATCAAAATTTTGTCATTCAAAGGTGATGGACTAGACATGATGACAAAATTAAGGTGAATCCAGTTTTAGGGACCGTCTATTTAGAGGTGATAAACTGGACATGATAGACTAAGATATACTAAACTCCAAATCCGCTTCCTAAGGTAGTCGCATTAACTTAAAAGCTAGCTCACTAGGGACGACAAAGGGTGAATTGGATTTGGGCACCCGTCGGTTCAGAGGTAATATGGACATGACCAACTAAGATACATTAGGCTCGCAATTCGCTATTCAAAGGTAGTCATATTAACATGATAGTAAGAACTCCCGCCCTGACGGGGAAGGAGAACAAAGTTATGGACTCGTCTGTTCAAAGGTGATGAACTGGACATGATAGTTAAAGTACCATAAAAGGGGAGAGATCTACGCATCCGTCGGTTCAGAGTTAATATGGACATAACCGATTGGAAGTTGCTAGACTCAGAGCCTTGCCGTTCAGAGGTGGCGAACTAGACATAATGGTAAAGGAGTAGTCCCTACCAGACTGGAAGATGAAACTTGGTTATCTATCAGTTTAGAGGTAACATGAACATAACCGATTGAGAAACCACTAAGCTCAGGATTTCTACCGTTCAGAGGTGACAAGCTGGACATAACGGTAAAATGGAATAATTCTGCTGGGGAAATAGGATTATAAACTCCGTGAGAAAATTGGTATCTCTTTCGGATATTATTTGGAAGAAATTGTCAGATGTATATTGTTAACGTGACAATCAGGAAAGTTCACTAGAGACTGAAAAGAAAAATAATAGACTTTGAGGGGAGTCTACCAGAAACTCGTTAGGGAGTTAAAAAATGAATCCCATAAGAGATTATATGTCAGAGGTAATCATTAACGTAATAAAAGAACTCCGTGGGGATTCGATAGGGAAAGGATTATTCTCTAAAAAGTTGTCAGAGGTAATAATTAACGTAACAATCAAATCTCTTGCTGGAGAATTAGAAGGAGATTTTGTCAAAAGTGATCGTGACAGCTTCTCTGCTTAGGGATTTGTAAAGCAACCTGTCAGAGGTGTGATGTTAACTTTACAAAGATTCATTTACTATTAAAGGTGTTTGAACATAACAGCGATTTGATTGGACCTGTAATTCTATTGAAGAGAATGCCAAGTGGAGTTTGATCTGCTGGGGATATTAGCAAGATCCGCCAAGATACTAAAAAGATTTTACTATCAGAGATGTGAGCCTTAAGTATGAAGATCTAATATGTGATTCATTTCATTGAAAAAATGAATACAGCCTTTTATAGTCCTACCATTCCATGGACAAGAATTGGTAGGGGACTTTGGTGGGAAAAGTAGGATCAGGTCCCTTAGAATTTTTAGCAAATCCTCAGCTATCAATAGGTTTGATATGCCTATACCAACTACCGTTTGAGTTGGGCTAGCCATGCTATTTTCCTCAGCATGATGAGTTGTTAAGGATTTTATATTGGGCTTAGAAGCCAATATTTTCCTCTAGCTTTATTCACCGAAAGCTTCAGATAGTGTCACATAAAGTGAATATTTTTGTATTCCACTAGTTATCTCTAAAATCTCGTTGGGGATTAAAGAGTTAAGTCTAAACTTCATGGGAAATTTGTCAAGTAGATCGACATTCCTCGTGGAGCATCACCTTTTGTTAATCAAGACTCTGGTTCTCAGCAGCTGATCTTCGTGTTTAGATAGAGTACAAACTTCACAGGAAATATATCGAGTAAGTCGAGATTCCTCTTAGAGTTTCACTTTTGTTCGTCATAATCAAGACTTTTGTCACAGCTAATCATCGAATCTGAACATTAATTTGAAAACATTAGAAAGGTCCTGAAAGGATGCATCACAAACCTTCTTCTATGAATTCGGCTCATTCAAAATCATCGTGAAGCCGAATTGATTTGCCGAAAGAAGAAGCAGAGATGGTTGAAATTGATTCTACCTTTGGAAAGGGACTCCTTGAGGAGATGAAATAGTTAGACAAGTCTGACTTGATGATCAAAGGTGTAATGTTAACATGATCATATATAGTACTTCTTTGATCAGAGGTATAGTGTTAACGTGATCATGGATAGCACTTGTCATTGATTGGCATCAGGAGCGTGTCACCGTTTGGATTCGCTAGGCGATAAGCTCCACTTGAGTAGGCTACCTATACTATGAAAGGATGTCCTCATTTAATTGGTGGAATGACATATTCCAACCCCCTGCGCATTTCCCGACGTCGTTGGCTGTTGCATCTTGTCGGGGGCCTGGTTGTACTGTCGCAAGTATTATTTGCCAGACCTAGTCCCTCTCGGCTATCAAATAGTGGTTGAGATGATTGTCTCCTCTTCAGAGCTGCTGAGAGGAGTTGCTGGTGCGGCGTCATCTGCTGTGAGAGCATTGTAAGACTTGCCTTTAGCTTTGGACTGGCTTGAGTCCCATTACTTTAGCCGTTGATGGGATAAGACCCATAGCTTTTGGAAGTAGAGTTGACTACCTCCATACTTTCTTTCAGGATAGGAGTTAGGCAGTGGCCTGTTTATGTTCCGACTTCAGAGTCAAAATACCTACTTCAATCAGTGCTTAGATTTTGTCTTTAGGACATTATACCTGCAAGTAGGATGATGAACCATCCTATGGAGAAGACAATAGTTGGGATCATTTGTTCGTCCCACTTTGTCTGGGAGTCTAACCTCTGGCAACTTAAGCTTGTTGCCTTTGTTTGAGCAAGTGGAAAAGTATCACCACATGCTCATCTTTGAAGGAGTATTGTCTCTGATACTCCGAAGTCTTGTCGGAGTTAGCTTTCTTTGATTGAGTTCCTCCATATACTCCCAATGCTGATGTATCAGAAGATTCAACCATGTCATAACTTTTGCTATTGATTCCCTACTTACTTTTAGGGGTCTCAAACTTTTTAGCTAATTTTTCAGCTATCTCAGCTTGTTCAATAAGCCTTCCAAGTGTGGGCTTTGATGGCTCCCATGCGAACTTCCACTTTGTCGAGGAAGTTATGCCTACACGTCTGAAGCAACATAGGCAAAGGCATACTTACAGGGCACATGAGAGAAATGTTGTGAAATTTCTCTTTGTAATCTCGTACAAATTCTCCTCCTTTCTGGACTGCCGAAAGGAGTGTGTCCATGGTCACCTCGATACCATCCTCGTTGAATCGGGAGAGAAATTAGATTTTCAAGTCGAGCTAGGAATTAATGGAGTTCGTGGGGAGACTCCTGAACCAATCAAAGGCTACCCCCTTGAGGGTGCCAATGAATAGTCTTGCCATGATAGCATCATTACCTACTACATTATCGATTTGCGATCGAAAGTAGTAAATGTGCTGATTTGGTGAGCTCTTGTCATCATACGAGTGCAATGTTGTTGGCTTGAACTTTGACAGATATAGGACTGAATCCCATTCTAAGGGGTAAGGACGGACTGCCCCTGCTTTCTTCAGTTCATCCTTTTAGTCCAGGGATGCAATCTGAGCTTGAATGCCTTTGATTACTTTGGCATCGATTGAAGAGCCCTCCTTTAAATGATCGGTCTTGGGAGGTTCATTATTGTTGTTCTCCTCATTTTTGTGATTACTACCAGTTATATTATCATTCTTCCAATTTGTTAGAAGCTGAATCAATATTTGCTGGATGTTGTCCAAGGCTTCTTGTTGGGCCTTGGAAGTTTGCTCTTGTACCTCCATGCGATGATGAAGATTATCATCATTGTTGTTATTAGCCATGTTGACCGATACAAACCTTGCCTGCACAGAGCTGATGGTGGCGGAGGAAGCATAACCGTCGGCTTCTTCTTCATCATCGTACCATTAGAATTGGTGTCTTAATAGTTCTGACAACATAGCTTCTGAGGAAGAAGGTTGTCCATAATTATAGGGTATTGTACCTTGAAAGGTATCCTTTTGCTCGACCAGAACTTGACCTAAGCGGGGGCCATAGTCGGGCCCTGGAGAACTGAATGAGGGAGTGCAACCCCTTGTTTCATTCTTTGAGATCGTAGTAGATCCCTTCCTTTACTTATTTGTTGGCAGAGGCAGCTACAAGATAAGAAACCTTCACTGTCTTCTTTCGCGACTTGGGTCCCTCAAAAGTTTGAACTGACAATCGGTTGAACATCGATTGCTGGCTTGGAGGAGAAGATGTGGGGATTGGTCCCAAACAACAGTGGACAAAATGTACCATCATAGGTTGACACCCCGCTTATTCGCAGTGGGATGGCAAAATGTGAACTGGCTCTTCGGAGCGGAGTTTTCACTTATTGCTCAAATAATCCCACAAGCATGTGTTACCTAGGTTCAAGTAATCCAACACGGAGACTCGGAGAAACTGAATGTTGGCCCGCTTGGGTTGAGAAACCCTGAGCTCAGCCCTCAAAGCTTTTTTTTTTGTGATAGGCAAAACTAGGATAGTTTCGCCTAAAAGAGTAGTTTCGCTTGGCAAATCTACTTTTTTAGCTCTGCCTTTGAAGAGGCGCTTAGCTCTATTGCGCAAAGTTCTTCGTATGAGCAAGGCTGAAATAGGCTCGCTATTAGCACTCAATGGGCTTCATTTTTAACCTCGCAGCTAAGATTCTTAGCACTTAGTGTTTTAGTTCTAGCCTCACGGCTAAGAACTTTTTTAGCACTTAGTGCTATCAGTGGGAGCGACGCTGAATCAGCAACGTTTTTAGCACACAGAAGTGCTTTGGCCTTAGCCTCCCATGATAGGCGAGGCTGAACTCTGCAAAGAGTTGAATTAGCTTCACGTGATGAATCTACCTGAGCATTTAGTGCTTTGGTTCTTTCGCTAGCGGCGAGCTTAGCACTGCCTAATAGTGCTAATGATGTAAGCGGGGCTGCAGAACCTCGCATGACAGGCGGGGCTTAGCTCTGTGAAAAGCTGAAATAGTCTTGCAGTCAGAGACTATTTTAGCTTCGCAGGAATCTAAATCAAGAAATCTATCTCTAGCCTCGCATGAGATTACAGATTTTGTAATCCACATAGCCTTAGAAGAGGCTATTTTAGGTTCACGAGGAACCTTTATAGCTTCGCGTACAATGTTAACATGCTGGCGTTAGGCTATGTTAGTCTCTGCTGAGACTGTGCAAGGCTCGCATAGAGTCTGTTTAGCTTCTCCTGAGACTGTAATAGGCTTACAGAGAGCCTTATTTGTCTCAACAGAGACTTGCTTTCAAGAGGCAACCAGAGGGGCTCTGGCTATGCTGACCTTCCTGTGCTTGCGCACATGTAAGGGGCTTGTGCTACCCCAGAGAGAAGTTGTTCAAATCTCTCTTGGTCAAAGTGAGTGACCAATCTCTCGATAATAGATCCAAGGGTCTGATCGTCGCATTGCGACACTTGATTCTCAGCAGTGGAGAATGCAGTCCCCAACGAAGTTGCCATCTTGTTTTCCATTGAAAATGATCGGGGAAAACTTACAAAAAGGAACTGAGGAGCAAAATTACAAGTAAATCTTTAAAGAAAGAAAAAGAAAATTACAAGTAGTTCTCCTTTAAGATTTCTGGGGAAGTGTGCCGGTGGGAGTCTGATCAGCGCGCGACCACTTTGTTCTGTTGACGATGCGAGCGATCAATCTTCGAATACTACTACTTGGAATTTCTTCTTGTCTGGTTCTAGAGATTCTTTGAGAGGGAGGAAGAACTTAGGATATTAGCATCCTGAATTGATCCTTGTAGAATTAGAGAAGTGATTCTCTGAATTCTTGGAAGCGAGAGAGTAGATCTCTTGTTGGTTGAAGCTTTGAAGCCACCATATGCTCTTCCAAAAAGCCTCTTGGACTTAAATTTTCTTCAAGACCCTAAGCCTAGCCTATTAGTAGGCTATTTATAGGCTCAATAGAGAGTTATGATTCCCTTGATTGTCTCCCCTTAATGAGGGATCATGGTGTAAGTATCCATTAACTCCCCCACTAGGCAATAGGGAGTTATGATTCCTTGATTGTCTTCTCTTAATAAGGGATCATGGGTGGAAGACAATAGGCAGTTATGATTCCCTTAATTTCTCCTCTTAATGAGGGATCATGGGTGTAACTACTTATTAACTCCCCCCACTAGGCAATAGGGAGTTATAATTCTCTTGATTGTCTCCTCTTAATGAGGGATCATGAGAGTAAGGCAATAGGGAGTTATGATTTTCTTGATTGTCTCCTCTTAATAAGGAATTATGGGTGTAACTACCCATTAACTCTCCCCACTAACTTAGTAGGCCGGTTACTTTCCTCATGCGAAGCTAGCCTCTTCAGGTGAAGCTATCAAGAAAGTTTCAGGTGAAGCTGTAAGTTATCTCTCTGTGGAGTTATGAAGAGTTTCATGCAAAACTATCAAGAAAGCTTCAGGCGAAGCTAGAATTAGCTTCAGACGAAGCTGTAAGTTAGCTCTCTGTGGAGCTATGAAGAGCTTCGTGTAATTAGCTTTAGACGAAGCTATAAGTTAGCTCTCTGTGGAGTTATGAAGAGCTTCACACGAAGCTATCAGGAAAGCTTTAGGCGAAGCTATAATTAGCTTCCAGTGAAGCTGTAAGTTAGCTCTCTGTGGAGCTATGAAAAGCTTCATGCTAAGTTATCAAGAAAGCTTCAGGCGAAGCTATAATTAGCTTTAGGCGAAGCTGTAAGTTTGCTCTCTGTGGAGCTATGAAAAGATTCATGTGAAGCTATCAAGAAAGCTTCAGGCAAAGCTATAAGTTAGCTCTCTATAGAGAGCTTCAAGGTGAAGTTAGACAAACTTCGCCTCTCAGACGAGGCTATCCCTTTGGGCTCATGCGATGCTAAGTGTTGAGCTAACTTAGCATCTTAGGCCTACTTAGGTCTCTTCAAAGGCAACCTTGGCTTACTGTCTGCTTCATTGGATCAGTAGAGTTCAAGTCGCTGATTTGTCCCTCGGGGATGGGCAAAAACTAGTCGTCAGCTTGTCTGCGACTTGTCTTTTATAAATGTCGACAAGTTAGACATCGTTCAGACCGGTTGAAATGCTGTTTGAGAGTTTATCTTTTTAAAGTGTCAACACACTAAAAAACAGTATAAGTAAAGATTTCAAACTCTTTACAACTATCAATAAAAGAATTAATCAAACTATCGAGTAGGCAAGCGGGTAAGCAAGCAAGCAAAGCAAAGCAGTGCTGGGATCAAGATCAATGAACAGAGTTTTATCACTAAAGCGCCGGTGGAACATAGAAATGACTTGACTTAAGATGCGAGTTTAAAATCCGAAAGAGTTCCACCTAGACGTGTTTAGTGGTAAAACGTTGAGCGTTGTGCTACCTTTCCAGGCGTAGCTTGAAAGTCCAGAGAACTTGAATAAACCTCAGAGTAGTTAAGCCCGGAGGCTGAGCAAATAGATATATAGCTAGACCGTGCCTGACGAGACTACGCATTAAGCTCGGATTGCAGACACAAGGTATAGCTTTAAAACCCAGGGGTTTGAGTAAAGCAGGAGTATAGTAAGTCATGCCTGAAGAGGTAACTAATAGGCTAATTACACAGTCACATGGCTTAGCTTGGCTCTCGACAAAGCTAAAAACTCAGAGGATTTAAGCCCAAAAGCTGATATAGAACCGCAGAGCGGTTAAGCCCGGAGGTTGTATAGGTACCTACATAAAGTGTAAGTACTAAACATAGAAATATATATCACTTACACTAATACAAACATCCCCCATACAAAATACAGTATACCATCATTACAATACAAGTTCCCGGAATTACCAATACAGATACAAAACTATTGATACAACGATTATACCATTCAAATTAACCCGACAAAGCGGGGATACCCAGAATGAAAGCGAGATCACTCGCCTAATATTACAGAAAATGCAGGGAAATCCTCAAAGTCTGAAAGCTCCAACTTATCAATGCGCATGCGTGTTTAGATATTATAAGAATATAATTTATATATTTTTTAGAGAGAGGGAGAGTGTGAGAAATCAAGAGAAAGAGAAAGAGTTAGCAGGGCAGTGAAAGAAAGAAAGAAAGAAAGAGAAGGGGTCACCCTCGCATCCAAGCAAGCCCGAAATGTGCCCCGTGTCAGGCTGGGGTTGAGCCGCGTGTTGGCCCAAAAAGAGGATGAAAGAGAGAATAGAAGAGAGATGGATAGATAGAGAGACAGGGAAAGAGAGAGATAGGGAGATAGAGAGAGAATATGCAGCGCGAGAGAGAGAGAACGCGGGAGAGAAAGAGAGAAATCAGAAATAGAGAGAGAACTCAGGAAAGAAAGATAGATAAGAGAGAGAAAGAGAGGAGAGAAGAAAAGGGAGAGAAAGAGAGATTGTACAAGGCAGAGGGAAGGAAGAAAGAAAGAAAGAAAGAAAGAAAAAAAGAAAAGAAAAGAAAAAGGAAAGGAAAAAAAGGAAGGAAGAAAGGAGGAGAAGATGGGGGCCATGCTTAGACCAGGGGTGTCTCGCCGGCGGCAGGAGGCTGTCGACGGCAGGCCTAGAGGGGACGGCAACCCGGGCCAAAGAACATGGGGTGCAAGTGTAGTTGTTAAAGTGAATTTGGGTATTGCTGAAGATGAGTTTCGGAAGCCAAAAATGGCTAGGATGGAAGAGTTCATTGGGAGAAAGAGTTTGCTGGTCGTGGTGGTCATGGCAGTGTTGGTGGGGGTGGAGATGGGGGAGAAGTGGTGATTATAGGCGTTGGGTTTATATGAAGAAGGAGGTGTTGGTGATGGTATTGTGTAGATAGAGTTGGAGTTGGAGAGTTGTTGGAGAGTAAAAGAGGGAGGAGGTGGTCGCCGGCCTAGGTCCCAGCCAAGGGAGAGGACACGAGCTACTATCGTTGGTTGAAGAAAAAAGAAGGAGAAAAATGAAAGTAGGAGAGAGGGAAGAGGGTGTAAAATATATATGTATATATTTATATGTGCGTGAGAGAATTAGTGATGAGAACCCCATCTCATAAAGAAATAAGATACATGTCCCATGAAATAAGGTCACGTCTCCACTAGATTGAGTCCAGACGTGGGGCTCAGGTCTGCGTCTGGGTACGGTTTGAAGTACGCGTTATAAAACAGGAGAGAGAAAAAGTGGTTGGGGATATTTATTATGTGGTAGAGAAATTTTGAGGAAAATTTGAAAAACAAATGAAAAAGAGGAGGGAATTATGAGTGGAGGAGAAAAATCAAAAAATAATAAAAAATTTGGATAAACTCCGGACTTGGGGAAACACCGAAAACTCTAGAAAAATTTGAAAAATGAAGTAACACGGAACGATCCCAAAAAAATTATCAAATATAATAAATATTATATTAAGGTACACAGTGAAATCAAATTTTAGAATTTCAATCCCATTTTCAAATTAAAAAAAAACTGGAATCTACCAGTGATACCAGTCGACACCCAATCTGGCTGAATTTTGATAAATTCAGAAAATCCTTAAAAATACTTTTAAATAGAAAATATAATCTTAAGAAATAGTATGAAAGTAGTTTCTAGAAAGTTAACTATATTTATAAATTAAAAATCTGAGAATCGATCGGCGATACTAGTTGATACCAGTTTTGAAGATTTTACAGAATAATTCTGAAAAATTTTAGAAAATTATAAAAAATCTAAAATATTGAAAAATGATGTTTAAAGTTGAAACCAATCAAATCTAACTATCAAAAAGAATAAATCAAGAAATATATTAGGATCAGATCCCCGGTTCAGCCTAGGGCTGGCTCTGAGTCCACGAATCCAGATCCAATGCAAAATGATAGCGTACATATTCATAAAAGAAAAATAAATATGGGAAGTAAATCAAAAAATATGATCGAGAATCTAGATATGTAACTAAGAACGTATTCTGGGAATGGGTTGTTACATTCTATCCACCTTGCAAAAATTTCTTTCTCGAAATTTCGATAAGGTAGAAAATGAACACAAAAAGGACAGGGATAAGGATTATACCAATTAAGATATGAATAATAAAGGGTAATGCTCATAAACAACTGATCAATAACTCTGGCCCTAGATGTCTTCTGCCCTTCCTACCGTATAATTTTTTCAGATAGTGCCAAAAAAATTCAGATCTGATAATTGTTAATATGAGAATTCTATTAGAAGATGATAATTAAGATTCTGAATGGTTCGATTGGACTGCCTAATCTTTCTGAGAGTGATAAGATAAGCTGAATATATGAAGAGTCCCTAAACTTTCCTGAAGACTTTAACAAAATTACGATTTGAATCCCTTATCTCTGTCCGACCCAAAATAACTGGAATACCGTATAGCTGAACTATTTTTCTCATATAATTATCTGTAAAAACTTCTGCACACTAACCCATTCAAAATAATATAAAATAAGCTGACTTTAGATCTGGCCAACTTTCAATGCTTGAATTCTGCTAGAATCGACGAAGATTACTTTCTTCAAATAGACGAGGCCCCAAAATAGTGATACTTACCTGTTCAGGACTCATACTTATTCTACGTGACATGAAGCTATTCTCGACGAAGAGTCTGTAATAAGATTACTAAATATTCTATCTGTTCTTTGCAACTCTGGAAATAGATCATAATATCGTAGAAAAAGAAAACCCAATAAACTGATCGCGGATACATAAATAAAGAATAATTGATAATAATAAGTTCTGAATATTAAGAGTCAATTACTCTGAGAAGCATAACTAAGAACTCATAACAACTGTCTTCTGAATGTTAACCTGACAGTAAATTAAATATCTAGTGAATACCCAAGTCCTGCTATATTGGCCGAATAGATTGTCAAGAAAGATTATGACAAGCTTGTCAGACACAGGAAGAAAACCCGGTTCATTAAATTCATGGAAACAAGTTAAGCGGGAGAAATCCGAGGAACGAAGCTAGAGTGCTAAACACTGTCAGAACTAGCCACAAGTGAAGCTAAACTTAGGTGGTGCCTAACACAATATCAGGCGCTAAACACTAGGGTGTAGCGTCTACGAGACTAGCACTTGGCGGAGTTCACGTGGCGAAGCCAGCGAGGAACACATCACTAAATGTTAAGCGCTAGGGTGTAGCAAAGCCCACGCCTGATTGAGCTCGCATGGATAGAAAACAACTCTCTATTGGCGAGACTAACGGGGTCCGTGGCTCATCGAATCCATAAGAACTGCTAGGTGTTATGGCTCGGAAGGACACAATCAGGAATTCACAATAACCAAAATAAGTCTAAAATACTATCTTCTGGATGTCAACCTTACAGCATATCAATTTAAAAAATACCTGAGCTCCATGAAGTTAATAGGAGAGATCATGATCTTTACTGGAATAATATAAAAAAATACCATAGCTCTGTCCGACAGAAGTTCTAAATCTAGAAAATTGTTTCATACATATGCTCTTCGTGCAGTGATACTGTCTGTCTCATTACATAAGTGATGGTTACCCTCTTTCCATACCAAATCCCGTGTGCATCCATACATATGATAATAGAAGGCGAAGCCGAAGAACCATCTGATATAAGATAATACGGTGTACTAGATGTTGGCCAAAACGCTCTTCACCTTAATTTTGATGATGACTGACTTATGAAGTTAAGTTACTAACGATATTGTGTTTATATAGTTTCAATTATTGATCAAGATCTTAGTAGGTGATTAGATTTAACAAAGAATTTAAAACCAGTTTTGGAGCTAACACGTGTAGATTCAAAAGCTCGCGAAAATCGCATCTAGCACTATCTGGATCGAGTTGTCTTGAAGATGAAGATCAACTAGGAGACTTCGGTTTGTTTAGTTTATTTAGTTTAGATCTTGTGTAAAGATAGTTTAGTCTTTGTAACGCCCCGATTTCACAGATACGGGGACGTCACTGCGACGTATATACGTAGGTCAGAAGAAGCCCCCACGTATATACGCTAAGCATAAAAGTACAACAAGGAATCAGAGTACAACACGAAGCGTGGTATACATACATATGCCAACATAACAGTACAAATACAAAGCTATCACAGTATGATAAAGTATTACACGTTACATGTATCTTTTATCATAAACAAGTCCAAAAGTAAAATATACAATATAAACACAAAATGCTCACGAGAAGGATGTGGATCTCGTGAGTCAAAAAGAGATGGCTGGCACGAAGGAACTGGAGCTAATCTGACTGCACTCTAAGGAAAGCTCAATCTACTGTGGATGGCTCCACTTCGATCCAGCTTCAAAACCTGAACATACAAATCCAAGGGAGTCAGGACCTCCAATAATATACAGACTACAGCCAAATGGCTAAGAAACATGAATAAGAGGGTTAGAATCAGTATAAGAAACATGAACCAGCAAGTAATGGAAGTATAACGAAATAAAGATGGAAAGACTGTGTGTAAGCTTGAGTTACGGCTTTACAAGACTAGTAAGTCGAAGGAATAATAACAAAGCGGTTATGATAGAAACATGTAAGTGGTAAAGCAGGAACTAGAATCATCATGTATCAAATCTAACAAGAATACAGGAATCATAACAAGGATTATGACATAACAGGTATAATAGGAGTCATAACATAACAGGTATCTATAACAGAAATCATAACAGGTGTCTTATTATTATTACTCGTCTGACCCATATATCTAGGTATGTGTCTCGGTATATACCCGGTATATATCCCAACTCACATACATCCATATATAAGAAAGTCGAGGTTGTTATTGGAAACAACGGTTGTATCAACGAACTATGTTTACAGTGGGTCCCGTACATACCCGGGACTACGGCCAAAGTTTGCTCCGTTGCATGGAAACGGAAGCCAGCCGCAAGGCTTATCCAGGAGGAGGGACTTATGTATGCCCGTTAAAACAGGAATGTAGGGAGCCAGCTTTCCCCTCGGTCCCCTGGTGGCCCTCAGGTCAGACCGGATATATAGTGCACAACCTAATGCCACTGTAAACACAAACATATATCGATATCCGCATGTTCCCCCGACCCAATACAAGTTGGTCCTTTTTAGGATTTAATAGTTTAATTATCACTTTACGGGAAATAACAGGAAATGAACATGATCAGGAATAAGGAGTACAGAAGCACTATATAGTCAGGTCACTGCATATAAAGCAGGGAAACAAGTTACTGATCATGGTACAAGATAACAAGTCAAGTTCCCGTAAGGATAATAATCATAAGTCGAGTGTATCATGCTGGGTATAGAGTGATAGCATGACAAGATGATGATATCCAACAAGTAACCAATCAAGTCAAGTGATTGATATTAATCAGGGCAAGTCATGTCATAACAAGTGGTTCTTACTAGGTAGTAACATGCCAAGTGGTCAGGTAATAACATAGTGGAAGTTAGGTGATAACATGTGTTAAAAGGAAACATGAAACTAACAAGTCTGAAGTAACGACATAGCAATGATAATATAATAGAAACCCAGAGTTCAATGACCTCGAAGGGTCAACCACGCATAGCGTACGATAAAGAAGTAGGCATAACACAGATAGAGTACATGAACAAGAATGAAACAAGCAATAGCATGTCAATGGAAATATGAAGTGACTAGAGATGACATACGTCAAGTAATAAGTCATAAAGTACAAGTCATGAAGTACGAGTAAGAACAATATATAGTACATGTATCAAGGATGAGATACAAAGTCAAGAAGGTAATCAAGTATAATAGACAGCCATAAGTTAGTCGACTAGGTTGGTAGAGTAGTCGACTAATAGAAGGGTTAGTCGACTAACAGTAGGGTATAGTCGACTAAAACTGTGTAACAGAGAGTTGGGTTTCTGATTCAGGGAAAGTTAGTCGACTAGGTTGAAATAGTAGTCGACTAACAGACATGTCAAGTCGACTAACAGTTATGTTAAGTCGACTAAAACTGTGTTACAGAGAGTTAAGGTTTTGATTCAGGAAAGGTTAGTCGACTAGGGTCAAGAATGTAGTCGACTAGGGGTCTCTAGTCGACTGGTAATTTAGTCTAGTCGACTAAAACTGTGAAATCCTGAAAGTCTAAGTTTAAAAACAGAAGGGTTAGTCGACTAATATCTAGGTCAAGTCTACTAATCGTGGGGAAAAACAGTGTACAGAACAGAATTTGCTGGTTGTGCTTGATGGTCTAAAAATGTGATTTTATGACATATGAACACAAGATATGGAGATACAAGTATGCTTAGGAATGAAACAAGTCTTGGTGAGTAAAAATACTCACAAGGATTGGTTAGGTGAAGCTTTGTAGTCTTGAAAGGATCCCAAGGTGGAGATGATGGCCTCAATCCAAAAGTAGTTGTTGAAGTTGAAGTTGCTTGATGTGGAGAAGATGATCTTGGTGTTGCTTTGGGAGTTGGTGGTTGAAGATGAAGACCTTGATGATGCCCTAGATGAAGCTCTTGAAGTTGGAGGTTGGGTTGAGATGGAGGAGGATTTTGGTGAAGGGGATTTCTTTTGGTGAAGTGAAGAAAAAAAGAGATGGAATTGTAAAGGAATGTTTATATATGATTTGGAATTTGTGAAGGAAGTGAGATTAGAGTAGATGAGAGGGGGTATTTGCAAAGTGGAGGAGGGGGTGAGTGTCCTTCTCTTGGCCACTTGGCCGGCCATGGAAGAGAGAGAGAAAGAGAGATATTTTTGTGGGAAGTGTGTGGAAGAGTGTGGAATTATTGGAATTTTGGAAAATGGAAATGCTTTAGCTTGTGGAGGAAAGAAAGAAATAAAGGAAAAGGAAAAATGGAAAAGAAATTGAAATGAGAAGATATTTTCTTGGAATTAGAATTGGAAAATATTGAAAGGACAGATACCCGGGTTTAAATCGAGGATACGGAAAACATTTCGGAAAATACCGGAATCGTCCGAAATTCAAGTATCTCGGAACGAACCGAAATAATTATCAAAAATCCATAATATTATATTAAGAATAATGGTGAAATCCGTTTTAAGAAATACTTTATAGTTTTAAAACTAAAAATCCCGGAACCAGTTATCTACCGACTCCGTTGGAATTTTCATAAAATTATAAAATCCTCAGAAAAAGTATTTAAGTAGAAAATGTAATTCTAAAAGATAAAGTCTAAAGGACCATCATGAAATTCCAAACAGTTTGAGAATTAAAAATCCGGGAGTCGGTCAGCGGCACTGGCCGACACCGGTTTGAAGAAATTCAATTTAATTCAAGAAAAATCCAAAAAATCACAGAAAATCTAATATATTGGAAAATAATATTTGAAACTGAAATCGGTCAATTCTACACATCAGAAAGACTAAATCGAAGAATATACTATGATCGGGCCTTCGGTTCAGACTAGGGCTGACTCCGAGTCCACGAATCCACATCCAAGGTAAAACAATCATATAAGGAATTCATAATTCAGAATAAATACGGGAAACAAATCGAAAAAATACGACCGAAAATCTGAATACGAAATTAAGTACGTATTCCGGGAACGGGGTATTACAATCCACCCACCTTACAAAAATTGCGTCCTCGCAATTTCGCTAAGGGGTAAATTGAATACAAAGGGGACAATGGCTGGAATAAAGGCCTCATAAAACCAAAACAGGGGATAAGATGAACACATGAGGGACTAGAATGAACAATGATAGAATGATAAGGAAAAAATATTTAGAATGATAACCAACTCAAATACAAGATCTGGGGTAGTGGTTACCCTGATATCCCTAAGGTTCCGGATCTGGACACTGGTCCTCACGCTCCGCTGCACTGTCTGATGCCTCTGCTCTACTCTGATCTGCTCCAGTTTTCACTCCCCTCTGCTGCTGATCATTCTGTTGGGGTGGAACAGGTTCTGGATTCCTCCTTAGTGGCGGGGCTGGAAAAGCTGGGGCTGAACAAGCTGGTCTGACTGGTGCCACCTGTCCAAACTTCCTGTGTGGGCAATTCCTCATCACATGACTCTCTTTCCCACATGCCAAACATAACCCATTGGCCATTCGGCAATCCCTCTTAAATGTCCGGGTTTGTGGCAGAAATTGCATGTGTTCCCAGGAAGAGGACGTTTGAACGGTCGCTTGATCTTCGGGCCATTGATTGTCCTGGTCGCACCTCCTTCGTTCACTTCATTCATCAACTGCAAGGCCCTCCTCATCAACTGCAAAGCCTTCTTAATCGACTTGTTCTGCACTTGGTTCTCACTCTTCTTCTCCAATCGTCGTTCCTTTCCACGGGAAACCTTTGATGCTTGCCCAGTGTCCATACCTTAGTTGATGAAAGATAACTGGAAAGAGTTGGAAGAATGGAAGGAGTTTAGGATATGAAGGGAAGATCAAGAAGAACTAGAAAAATCAAGAAGGACTAGATAACTTTGTACGTGGTTGTTGGCATTAGCAAATTACGATAATTTGCTGCTTGATTGTACTTTAGGTTTGAGAGCCTAAGCTCTGATACCATCCTGTAACGCCCCGATTTCACAGATACGGGGACGTCACTGCGACGTATATACGTAGGTCAGAAGAAGCCCCCACGTATATACGCTAAGCATAAAAGTACAACAAGGAATCAGAGTACAACACGAAGCGTGGTATACATACATATGCCAACATAACAGTACAAATACAAAGCTATCACAGTATGATAAAGTATTACACGTTACATGTATCTTTTATCATAAACAAGTCCAAAAGTAAAATATACAATATAAACACAAAATGCTCACGAGAAGGATGTGGATCTCGTGAGTCAAAAAGAGATGGCTGGCACGAAGGAACTGGAGCTAATCTGACTGCACTCTAAGGAAAGCTCAATCTACTGTGGATGGCTCCACTTCGATCCAGCTTCAAAACCTGAACATACAAATCCAAGGGAGTCAAGACCTCCCAATAATATACAGACTACAGCCAAATGGCTAAGAAACATGAATAAGAGGGTTAGAATCAGTAGAAGAAACATGAACCAGCAAGTAATGGAAGTATAACGAAATAAAGATGGAAAGACTGTGTGTAAGCTTGAGTTACGGCTTTACAAGACTAGTAAGTCGAAGGAATAATAACAAAGCGGTTATGATAGAAACATGTAAGTGGTAAAGTAGGAACTAGAATCATCATGTATAAAATCTAACAAGAATACAGGAATCATAACAAGGATTATGACATAACAGGTATAATAGGAGTCATAACATAACAGGTATCTATAACAGAAATCATAACAGGTGTCTTATTATTATTACTCGTCTGACCCATATATCTAGGTATGTGTCTCGGTATATACCCGGTATATATCCCAACTCACATACATCCATATATAAGAAAGTCGAGGTTGTTATTGGAAACAACGGTTGTATCAACGAACTATGTTTACAGTGGGTCCCGTACATACCCGGGACTACGGCCAAAGTTTGCTCCGTTGCATGGAAACGGAAGCCAGCCGCAAGGCTTATCCAGGAGGAGGGACTTATGTATGCCCGTTAAAACAGGAATGTAGGGAGCCAGCTCTCCCCTCGGTCCCCTGGTGGCCCTCAGGTCAGACCGGATATATAGTGCACAACCTAATGCCACTGTAAACACGAACATATATCGATATCTGCATGTTTCCCCCGACCCAATACAAGTTGGTCCTTTTTAGGATTTAATAGTTTAATTATCACTTTACGGGAAATAACAGGAAATGGACATGATCAGGAATAAGGAGTACAGAAGCACTATATAGTCAGGTCACTGCATATAAAGCAGGGAAACAAGTTACTGATCATGGTACAAGATAACAAGTCAAGTTCCCGTAAGGATAATAATCACAAGTCGAGTGTATCATGCTGGGTATAGAGTGATAGCATGACAAGATGATGATATCCAACAAGTAACCAATCAAGTCAAGTGATTGATATTAATCAGGGCAAGTCATGTCATAACAAGTGGTTCTTACTAGGTAGTAACATGCCAAGTGGTCAGGTGATAACATAGTGGAAGTTAGGTGATAACATGTGTTAAAAGGAAACATGAAACTAACAAGTCTGAAGTAACGACATAGCAATGATAATATAATAGAAACCCAGAGTTCAATGACCTCGAAGGGTCAACCACGCATAGTGTACGATAAAGAAGTAGGCATAACACAGATAGAGTACATGAACAAGAATGAAACAAGCAATAGCATGTCAATGGAAATATGAAGTGACTAGAGATGACATACGTCAAGTAATAAGTCATAAAGTACAAGTCATGAAGTACGAGTAAGAACAATATATAGTACATGTATCAAGGATGAGATACAAAGTCAAGAAGGTAATCAAGTATAATAGACAGCCATAAGTTAGTCGACTAGGTTGGTAGAGTAGTCGACTAATAGAAGGGTTAGTCGACTAACAGTAGGGTATAGTCGACTAAAACTGTGTAACAGAGAGTTGGGTTTCTGATTCAGGGAAAGTTAGTCGACTAGGTTGAAATAGTAGTCGACTAACAGACATGTCAAGTCGACTAACAGTTATGTTAAGTCGACTAAAACTGTGTTACAGAGAGTTAAGGTTTTGATTCAGGAAAGGTTAGTCGACTAGGGTCAAGAATGTAGTCGACTAGGGGTCTCTAGTCGACTGGTAATTTAGTCTAGTCGACTAAAACTGTGAAATCCTGAAAGTCTAAGTTTAAAAACAGAAGGGTTAGTCGACTAATATCTAGGTCAAGTCGACTAATCGTGGGGAAAAACAGTGTACAGAACAGAATTTGCTGGTTGTGCTTGATGGTCTAAAAATGTGATTTTTATGACATATGAACACAAGATATGGAGATACAAGTATGCTTAGGAATGAAACAAGTCTTGGTGAGTAAAAATACTCACAAGGATTGGTTAGGTGAAGCTTTGTAGTCTTGAAAGGATCCCAAGGTGGAGATGATGGCCTCAATCCAAAAGTAGTTGTTGAAGTTGAAGTTGCTTGATGTGGAGAAGATGATCTTGGTGTTGCTTTGGGAGTTGGTGGTTGAAGATGAAGACCTTGATGATGCCCTAGATGAAGCTCTTGAAGTTGGAGGTTGGGTTGAGATGGAGGAGGATTTTGGTGAAGGGGATTTCTTTTGGTGAAGTGAAGAAAAAAAGAGATGGAATTGTAAAGGAATGTTTATATATGATTTGGAATTTGTGAAGGAAGTGAGATTAGAGTAGATGAGAGGGGGTTATTTGCAAAGTGGAGGAGGGGGTGAGTGTCCTTCTCTTGGCCACTTGGCCGGCCATGGAAGAAAGAGAGAAAGAGAGATATTTTTGTGGGAAGTGTGTGGAAGAGTGTGGAATTATTGGAATTTTGGAAAATGGAAATGCTTTAGCTTGTGGAGGAAAGAAAGAAATAAAGGAAAAGGAAAAATGGAAAAGAAATTGAAATGAGAAGATATTTTCTTGGAATTAGAATTGGAAAATATTGAAAGGACAGATACCCGGGTTTAAATCGAGGATACGGAAAACATTTCGAAAAATACCGGAATCGTCCGAAATTCAAGTATCTCGGAACGACCCGAAATAATTATCAAAAATCCATAATATTATATTAAGAATAATGGTGAAATCCGTTTTAAGAAATACTTTATAGTTTTAAAACTAAAAATCCCGGAACCAGTTATCTACCGACTCCGTTGGAATTTTCATAAAATTATAAAATCCTCAGAAAAAGTATTTAAGTAGGAAATGTAATTCTAAAAGATAAAGTCTAAAGGACCATCATGAAATTCCAAACAGTTTGAGAATTAAAAATCTGGGAGTCGGTCAGCGGCACTGGCCGACACCGGTTTTGAAGAAATTCAATTTAATTCAAGAAAAATTCAGAAAATCACAGAAAATCTAATATATTGGAAAATAATATTTGAAACTGAAATCGGTCAATTCTACACATCAGAAAGACTAAATCGAAGAATATACTATGATCGGGCTTTCGGTTCAGACTAGGGCTGACTCCGAGTCCACGAATCCACATCCAAGGTAAAACAATCATATAAGGAATTCATAATTCAGAATAAATACGGGAAACAAATCGAAAAAATACGACCAAAAATCTGAATACGAAATTAAGTACGTATTCCGGGAACGGGGTATTACAGTCTTGATATGCTCAAGTACGTACACATACAAGTTCAAAAGTTTATTGGTTTTGGTTTAACTGGTTTTAGATTTTCAAAGAATATATATCGTTTTCATGAAAAGATAGAATCAAAAGAAGTTTACATGGTTTATATATATGTTGAATTTCATCCATATACATTGATGGTTCAAATATTTAGAAAAATTTATTTTGATGAATCTTGTTCATGTGGTTTCAAGTTTAGTTTTTATCAAAACTTAATTTGATATTTAATGTCAAAAAATAGATATAACACTTTTATGTGTATTGGAGTCTATCCATGCACACTGTACTTTAAAAGTTTTTAAATATCATGTTTTTGTATTTATACAAGTTTTGGAGAAAATGTATTTTCATTTCAAAATTCAAGTTTTGAAAAATACCGTTTTTGTTTAAAGATAAATTTCATACCTCAAAAAAATTTCAAATAGTTTGAAATATGTGTTGAATTTTGATCACATATATTTGTACTTCAAATATTTATAAGAACTTATTCTTATAAATTTTATGTAATTTTATTGGATTTTATATGAATTAAAAGCCAACTTTTTCAATCGTATAAACTTGTTCTGAGCCTGCTGGCGGCCAACCGATCGGTCTATCAGATCAGAGCTCGGTCGACTAGACGGTCGATCAATGTGCACGAATACGTGCACATCGCGTTGGCCTTGGGCCAGTTGACCGCACAGTCGACCGATCCAGAGAGCTTGCTCTCTAGATCTAGCCCCGGTCGACCAAACGGTCGACCGACCAGAGAGACTAGCTTTCTATTTCTGGCATCGGTCGACCGGGCAGTCGACCAACAGGTAGTTTACCTTGGGATGGTCGACCAAGCGATTGACCAACGACTCAAACGGTTATAATTTTGACCTTTGACTGGTCGACCGACAGGTCATTTTTGACCTGTTCTGAACCCCAACGGCTAAATTTTCAGGCACTACAAATATAGGTCCTTTTGAGGCCAGTTTTCAATAAGATTCTAAGAGCAATTTTTCCCACCTTCTCAAGTGTTTTTAACAAAGTTTTCAAAAGAGTTTTTGTGCCAAAATTCTCTATCTTTAATTGTTTTCAAAGTTTTTGGGAAATCAAAGAAAAATAAGAGTTGATAATTTTAATTTTGTTCTTAATTTTCATATCTATCAAGAAGTTTTCTCAAGTGTTTTCTTTATTATTTCTTTTTTAGAACACTTTGATTTCTCAAACTTGAGTTATTGATTCTAAACCTATCTTTAAGATCATTTTGTGAGAAAAATTGTTTGTGATCCTTTGAGATCACCAAGAGAGTGCTTGTAATCTTTGTGGTCACAAAGTGTATTTATTTCTTCACTTTATGCTTCCTTTTGTGTAGAGGTGATTATGTAGAGAGAAGAAGTAGTGTACTCCGGAGTTGAGTTGTAATTCCTCAGTGGAGGTCCCTATGTGGAAGATCTTATAGTAGATAGCTGAAATCCTTCTGTGTGAAGGCCGGGACGTAGAGCAGTGGCTTGAACCTCGAAATATATCCCTATATTTGTATTTGATCTTTTATCTATCAGCTCTCTCTCTTATATCTTGCATTGCTTTACATTATTCATATCATATACATGCTTGTTATTGTTTGTGTGCTCACACTTGTGTTGAACCAAGAGAGCTTTTAAAGGACCTCAACTCTTATTTTAGAGAAATGTAGAGGAGTAGTTTCAGAGCCCTTCACGAGAAATTCATGCTCACTCTTGATTACACATAGTGTATTAGCAATTTTTTTTTAAATTCCACATCATTTGGCATTAGATTAGCACTATACCTATTCACCCCCTCTAGGTGTACTTACAATTGGTATCAGAACCTACGCTCCTGATATTCAGTTTAACTACCTAGGAGTGTGATCCTTAGATTGCTAATCTAGTCATTTGCTTTGCACAATATAGTTTGCACTCATGGACTATCTTGCCCCTCCCATGTATGATGTTTTCAATATTGACATGTGAAAATTTAAAATGAGTTCATACCTCAAAGCCCTAAGTTTGCATGTTTACCTTACCACTACCAAGAAATCTTATCTTGATAATGACAAGTATATAGAGGCTAATACACAAGCCATAGATGCATTAAAACATATACTAAGAAAAAAATAATT
This sequence comes from Agave tequilana, assembly GCA_038442645.1. Classification (NCBI taxonomy): domain Eukaryota; kingdom Viridiplantae; phylum Streptophyta; class Magnoliopsida; order Asparagales; family Asparagaceae; genus Agave; species Agave tequilana. The sequence goes on from JAVJIF010017072.1 coordinate 85,688, forward strand.
TTCAATGGTTTCTCATTGTAATTCCACTTTTGCAGTGTGGAACACATTGGCTTCTCCCAAAGAATAAGCGACACACGTTTTGAAAAAGGAATCTAGTGGAGATGAGTTTGATCAAATTTGCTTCATGGTCCAAGAGAATGATTCCCTTGAGGTATTCTTAGCACTCAACTAGATGATAGTGCTAATTCTTCATGTGATGATAATGTTATGGATGCACATGTCTTGAATGAAAAACTTTCTAAATTTTGTGAAAACTTGCTTTCTAAATATAAACTTTTAAAAAAGATGAGTTTGAATTTGAAGACAGAAAATGAAAATTTATTTTCGAGACCTGATTTGATTTTGCAAGAGAGGGTTGAGAATTCAAGTGAAAGAGATTCCTTGAAAGCCCAACTTGACCTTACCTTGAAAGAAAATGAATTTTTGAAAAATAAAAATAATTTTGATCTTGTTTTGAAGAAAAATGAGGTTTTGTCTTCAAAACTAGATTTTGTTTTAGAAAAGAATGATTCTTTTAAAATAAAATTGTTTTAATTTTAAAAGAATTGGATTTAGTTTTAAAGGAAAAAATTTCTTTGAAAAATAATTTTGGTGCTCATTTTTGCCATGTTTCTATTGCTCCATCCTCTATTGATAAACACATTGCATGGTCCACATCTTCATCAATTATTGAAGATGATATTTTGTTTTGAAGATGAGTGTAGATTGTTTGGGCTCCACTTTGAGCCAATGTGCTATGGATTATAAGAGATAGAATATATGTTTCACAAGAAATATGCTTCATATATGCATGTACATCATTCACGGCATACACATGCTTCTCATGTTCAAACACATGACACCATGCATGCTCATGTATACACTTGTACACATTGTGGACATACAGGTCACCTTGCAAAATTTTGTTATAATTGAATAAATATTTCAAATTTTGCAAATAAGTTTATTTAGGTTAGGAAAGGTGCTAACCCCTATGGACCCAAAAAAGTATGGGTACCAAAAGCCACTCCTATTATATTTGATGTAAGTGTGGGCTCTCACACGATGTGAGAGTATCGGTGCCTGATAATGGATGCGCTTCAAGCTAAAAGATCATATTTATAGATGCATCACTTTCAAGAAATATTTGGTGAGAGGACCACCTTGGTTTGGAGACCTAGAAACTAGTTCATATGATTTAGTAACTATCTCTAACTCTTATTTTGGTTTACATGCTCTTATTGTTGATTTTAGCATGTCATGTTTTTCATGCTCATTATGTTAATTGCAATGTTCATTAGACTTGTGATATACATGTATAGTTTTTTAGATACACCCATGTTTATATAGATTCATATTTTTATTTTCTCACTATAGTTTAGCTATTGTGTATATCTTAGTTCTAAAGAACTTGCATTTACCCTAACGATCATATTTGTTTATGTTTTGTGCTTCATGTTTTGATTACATGTTTGGATGTAAGTTTTCATTAACACTTGTATTTATACTCGTACAAGTAATGAGCTATGCTTGATTCTTATGTTTTGGTGCCTTAATGCCATTTGTACTCATTAGATGTACTTATATATCCTAGTTTTGATGATTCTTGCATCTTTAATTATTTTTCCTATTTTTGTAAATATTTTCATGTTTAACTTCATGTATATATTAATTTTGTCCAAAACTATAGTTATACTTATCTATCATAGGGTCACTTGCCTTCATGCAATATTCTTTTGTGGACTCGTTCATGTTTGGGATATGTATGTATACTTTAATTTCGACAAAAATACATATATCTTGAAGCTTATTTAGTTTTGATAAAATAAAATTTCTCATGTTTAATGATTTTCATTTTATGATAAAAGAATTATTTTTATTTTGATTGAGCTAAATTGCCTTATCTCCATGAATATATTTCTTACATGATTTTTTGTGCACTCTATTTCATTTGTTTACTCATGATTTTGATTCATGAGAATATTTATGCTTTAAAGCTCCTGAGTGTCATTTATTGTGTATTTAACATAGGATATACATTTATTTTATTCCTTACTTGAAGGATTTAGTGCTAGTTTTCAAAATTATCTTTAAATTAGTCTTTATTCTTCAATTGGTAGCATTTTCAACTATGCTAAAATAATCTTCAAATCCTATTTTTTGAAAACTCCTACATTCCAAGGGTGGTTGGATGGGCGGCCATGTCTTGTATGCTCTTTTGAACGTCTATTTAAATATGTGCATGAAAGGGAGTAGTTATGAGATATACATGATTTTAATGAAAAAATGATTTTTGTATGCTCATGTTTTATTTGTATATGTATGCATCATTTTTCAATTGATATTTTACTGCTCTGATCATACATACGTATGACGACTTCTTGTGCTTATTTTTACAGTGTCCATACATTTTTAGCACAAATTGATTTCTGACTAAACTTGATTTAGTTTTTAATGATATCTGATATCTTTACAAGCTTATGCATTATTTTTATTGGTATTTCATAAAGGAAAAAAATCTTTATTTATCTTTCAACTGATTTTATTTTCAATTGGTATCTTGCTCCTACTCTTTATGATGAAAAATATTTTATTTTGGTATATGCTAATATTTTCAATATTGGTATCAATAATCTTAAATTGGTATTATTCTCAATTTGGTATCTATATTACAAAATAATTTTAGTGTTTACTTAAAATTTTTGTTTTTACTTTCAATTGGTATCATGTCTTTCTTGGTATCAATTGGTAAGATGCTTGTTTCACTTTCAATTAGTTTCTTTCTATTGATAGTTTTTATTGATATCAAAATTTTTTTTAAAATATATTTATTAGTATTGTTTGTCTTTCTCAACCCTTTGTTGATGAGTGATAAAGAGTGAAAGAAAATTTTTTGTTTATATATGCATGCATTATTTGTATTTATATGCATATATTATATATATATATATATATATATATATATATATATATATATATATATATATATATATATATATATTATATATATATATATATATATATATATATATATTATGCATATTCTTAAGCATATGTTTATATGATTTTTATAATTCTCATTGCATATATTTTATTATTATTTATTGGTATGTTGAGCTACATTGCATATCTTAATGTTTTATGTTTATGCATGAGTTAAGGGGGAGCTTCTATGAAGCCTATCATTAATCAATACATATATAACCTCATAAGTTTAATAAAAGGGGAGATTGTTGGCCCAAACGCCCTTCACCTTAGTTTTGATGATGGGTAACTTATGAAGTTAATTTACTAATGATCTTGTTTTACATAGTTTCAGTTATTGATCAAGATCTTAATAGGTGATTAGTTTCAACAAAGGATTGAAAGCCAGTTTTAGAGTAGCACGTGTAGATTTAAGAGCCCACGCATCAAGATCGCATCTAGTACTCGGATGGAATCAAGCTCTTTGGATCGAGTTTGGATCAAGTCGTCTTGAAGATGAAGATCAACGAGAAAACTTCTGTTTGTTTAATTTGTTTAGTTTAGATCTTGTGTAAGGATATTTTAGTCTTGATATGCTCAAGTACACACACACAAGTTCAAAAGTTTATTGGTTTTCGGTTTAACCGGTTTTGAATTTTCAAAGAATATATATTGTTTTCATGAATAGATAGAATCAAAAGAAATTTATATGGTTTATATGTATGTTGAATTTATCCATATACATTGATGGTTCAAATATTTAGAAAAACTTATTTTGATGAATCTAGTTCATGTGGTTTCAAGTTTTGTTTTTATCAAAACTTTAATTTGGGGTTTAATGTCAAAAACATTGATATATCATTTTTATGTGTATTGGAGTCTATCCATACAAACTATGCTTTAAAAGTGTTTAAATTTCATGTTTTTGTATTTATACAAGTTTTGGAGAAAACATATTTTCATTTCAAAATCCAAGTTTTGAAACATACCGTTTTTGTATAAAGCTAAATTTTCATACCTTAAAAATAGTTCAAATAGTTTGAAATATGTGTTGAATTTTGATCACACATATTTTTACTTCAAATATTTATAAGAACTTATTTTTTTGGATTTTATATGATTTTATGGGATTTTAAAGGCAATTAAAAGCTAACTTTTTCAATCTTATAAATCTGTTCTGAGCCTGCTGGCGGTTGGGACCAGTGCTTGATCAACTGGACGGTTGACCGATGTGCACAAACACGTGCACATAGCCTTGGCCTTGGGCCGGTTGACCACACGGTCGATCGATCCAGAGAGCTTGCTCTCTGGATCTGGCCCCGGTTGACTGACCAGTCGACCGACCAGAGAAACTAGCTCTCTGTTTCTTGCCTCGGTCGACCAGGCGGTCAACCGACAGGAAGTTTGCCTTAGGGCGATCGACCGAGCAGTCGACCGACGGCTCAAATGGTTAGAATTATGATCATTAGCCGGTCGACCGGGCGGTTGACCAACAGGCCATTTTTGACCTGTTCTGTATCCCAACGGCTATATTTTCAGACCCTATAAATATGGGTCCCTTGAGGCCAGTTTTAAATAAGATTTTCAAGAGCAATTTTTTTCATCTTATCAAGTATTTTTAATAAAGTTCAAAAGAGTTTTTGTGCTAAAATTCTCTAACTTTAATTGTTTTCATAGTTTTTGGAAATAAAAGAAAAACAAGATTTGAGAATTTTAGTTTAGTTCTTAATTTTCATATCTATCAAGAAGTTTTCCCAAGTATTTTCTTTGTTATTTTTTTTCAAAACACTTTGATTTCTCACACTTGAGCTATTAATTCTAAACCTATCTTTAGGATCTTTTTGTGAGAAAAATTATTTGTGAACCTTTGAGATCACCAAGAGAGTGTTTAAAATTTCTTACTTTGCTTTGTGCTCTCTCTTATGTAGAGGTGATTGTGTAGAGAGAAGTAGTTGTGTACTCCGGTGTTGATCTGTAATTTCTCAGTGGAAGTCCCTGTGTGGAAGATCCTATAGCGGATAGTTGTAATCCTTCTGTGTGAAGGCGGGGACGTAGAGCAGTGGCTCGAACCTCGGAACATATCCGCGTGTTTGTGTTTGATCTTATATCTCTCATCTCTCTCTTATACCTTGCATTGCTTTACATTATTCATATCATATACATGCTTGGTATTATTGTGTGCTCACACTTGTGTTGAACTAAGAGATCTTTTAAAGCATCTCAACTCTTAGTCTAGAGAAATCTAGAGCAGTTCCAGAGCTCTTCATGGGAAATTCGGGGTCACACTTGGTTACACATAGTGTGCTAGCAATTTAGTTTTAAATTTTGCATTATTTGGTATTAGATTAACACTACGCCTATTGATCAGGGAAAACCGTGCATAAAAAGTGTCTTTTGAAATAAAGAGTTAAAGTGTGTGCTTTGGCTACCTCGATACTTCCGTTATAGCATAGAGGCTAAACGGGTGGAATCCACAAGAACGGGAGGCGATTGATGCTTTCACGGTATGTTCACGTATGTGTTAAAGTTTCTTTAATGTTTTAAAGAATCAAAAGAAAAGAAAAGAAAAAAAATGAGAAAAGAAGAGTACGGTGAAACACAAAGAAGTGAGAATATAGAAGATAAGATATTTTGTGATTTTTGATAGTATTTCTAAAACAAAGTGAAAAATGAAAAAAAACCCATGGCTACTAACTACTAATAGCTCCACTAACCATGTTAACCTCTTAACGATAGTTGTCTCACATGTATCCTTAACCATCACTAGTCCTTGGTTCATGAGCGTTTCAAAAACATGACCCATAAGATAACGCATTACATCCAAACTCAACAAATAAGTGCAAGCTATATTTAAACCATCAAAAATAAATAAGCGCAAGCATGAAATAAAATAATGTTAGCTTGTTAGAGAGTTGGGATGTTAGAGTGTTAGAAACCATCATCATAAGCCATCAATGGCTTTTACAAGAGCAAAGCCAAGTAGAGACTAATAGATTCATGCGGATTATCATAGCATAGTTAGTGGTTATAGTTAGTTTCCATGAGAAAAAAATTAGTTAAGCATGTAAAAGGAGTTAGAGAGAAGAAAACAAGAAGAGATAAAGAGAAAACTGTTCATAGAGTGTCACCCTCTATTACATGCACTCTTTCTTTCATCCTATGTACTACTCTCTTTCTTATTACAAGATGTACAAGAAATGAAAAATACAAAAGAGGAAGAAGTAAAACAACTAATCTAAACTATCCTAAGGAGAAGAAACTACCCTAAAAACTACACTCAAGAACTCTCTTCCCCTGTTCTGGAGAATACTGGGTTTCTATAGTCAAAACCAGCAGTATAGTAGGGCCATACTGGGCCATACGGGCCACGCATCAAAGTACGACGCATGGCTTCATGACATGGCCTCGTTTCCATGGCCATGTTGTGGCTGCTCACGCAACGTTGCAGCGTAGGCCTTGTACCTACAGTATGGGTTATGTTCTAATCTCCGGTTTCTTATTTTCTACTCCCTGTTGCAGTAGAATAGGCTTCCAAAGTCAATGGCTCTATTAGGATCTAAAAATCACTAAATAAATGAGATTTTTGATCTTCTTCTTCATTCCACACCATGGACCTAGGAACCACAAGAAAACCATTATTAGCAATATTTTATAAAGAATAAGTGTGAAAATGTGGCATGAAATATGCAATATTGGAGACCAATCACACCCCCACACCTATCTTTTGCTCGTCCCGAGCAAAGCAGAAAAATTAAGAAAATTATTATACCACTTTCGCAGGTGTATTGGACTGAGCATGTGCAATAAGCCGTTGAACTTCTAGATTTCCCATAAAGGAGCAGTTTGTCTCCTGAGGGTTTTCAGCGGATTGCACCCATAAAATCCATAAATAAAGAAATCAAATGTTAGTATTTTGAAAACGCATTTTGAAATAGAGAAAATTGTTGAAATATTTTTGTCAAAATTTAAGTGATTCAAGATCACAAGTTAACCAGAAATATTCTTTCTTAAACTAAGTCTAAATACAAAATCTTATTATAAATTAAATGTAAGAATTAAAAATTGAATCAATTCTTTGATCTTTCATAAAATTCTTAGAAAAAATGCACTTTTGAACTGTGAAGATTTTAGGATATTGACTCTAACTTTCATGTCATTTATTTATATATATTTTTTCTTAGTTTCTTAGGCTTTCTTATTTACCCGGGTAGTGAGCCTTTAGCCGGTCACTCTCAAACCAGATGATTTTAGGGCACCAGATGAGAAAACATCTCTTGGGCTTAAGGACTCGAGTAAATAAGGCCACAAAACTGAAGGGGATTATTTTGTTTTTGTCCACAATTTTAAGTGTGGATAATCATACTTCCTAAGGCATAATTACCCAGCTTCAATAAGTGATTTTATCATCATTTTATATATGTTTTATGGCATTTTTAGTATTAATTTCAATCTCAAAAAATTGTGTAAGTGTGAAGTACATATATCTAAGGCAAAAAAATTCAAAATCAAATTATCTTTTCAATCTTACTTTCTTACCCTAAAATTTAAACAAGATCTATTATTTTGACTCAGTTTAAAAATTCATAATTTTAGGTCTTCCTAATTCCTAAAATAAACTTAATTTTCTTAAAAATAAATTAAAATTATTTCTTTATTTCAAAAAGTTTTGTAAAAAGAAAAGAAAAGGGCTTTTATACAAAAAAAAATCTAAAAATTTTCTACAAAGAAGTGTAAAAGAAAGAAAATTTAGAATAACCTACGTTAGTAAACCTTCCCCACACTTATCTCATGCATTATCCTCAATGCATCATGAAGGTGTATATACATGAAACAAATAGAATGGGAGAAAAATTTCTCATGGTGGTGATTTCGGTGGAGGTCTGATTGGGCCAAGCGTTGATACCCAATCAAGATAATGTGGTGGCTCATGGAACCTACCTTTATTGACCTCTTTTATATGTATATATTTATAATCCCTAATATTAAGAGGATCATGTAGGATCCTATCATGAAAATTATTCCCTTTACATGACCAATCTTAGAAGATCTTCACTAAGTCATTCTGGCCAATACCTTGGTCAAACAATAGAATGTGGTTTTGTGGAATGGATGATTTGGTCTTTAAAATAAAAAGTTCAGGAAACTAATAGTAACTTGAAAAAATCAACTTTGGGTCGAGAGTCAGTTTAGATTCAAGAGTTAGGTCCAAATCAAAGAATTTAGTTTTACATTCTATTCCCATCAATGAAATGTAACTATCCAAAAGAGGTGGTTCAATTTCAAAATCTATGGATGCAGGAATTAATGTTGGCTCAAAAAATGGATCCAACTTGGGTAAGGATGCAGGAGTCAACATAGATTCAAAGATTGGAGTTGAATCACAAAGTTGTGGGTCGGGTTCACATTCATATTCAAGTTCAATTTCATTAAAATAAAAACTTGTCAATGAGTTGATATTGGTCAAGTTCAAGATTTTATGATAAAATTAAATCTTGGTCAAAATCTTCAAGATTTCGTGATTCTTAGTTTTCATCAATATGATTAGAAGTGTTAGGAATAGTCAAAGATTGGGTAGGGAGAGTTTCCTTATTCCTACATATATTTCCAATCGACTAAGTCTTGCTTCTATCATATGAAAAAGATAGCTTTGAAATTGAATCATGGATTCTGTACTCCTTTCTAAGTCAGTATGTTTTCTTACTGTGGGACTTGAAAAATGGAGTAAGGATCTTGGATTTGAAAACATTGATGGGATTTCGAGTCTTCTAGATTTGAATTCGTCGCTCGAGTTCCTCTAAGGCTTCCATTCTCTTTTCCCGGTCAATTGATTCTTCTAATGATGTTCGAAAAAAGAAGTATATGAAGCTGGATGTCAGTAAGGTGGTGACCATAAGACTCGGAAGAGTTGTATCCCCACTGACTCTATGAAGAATGATGATGATTATTCCAGTCTTGTTCATAGTATTAGGACTGGGGCATATATTGATTCGGATAAGACCAATCTGGCATACTTGGTTGGTTAGAGTTATGAAATGTCGGGTTGTTAATATCTGAGTCAAAAGAGGTCGGAGTGAAGTATGTATCACTATATGCATTGGAATAATTATAACTATAATCCTTAACACAAGGATATCAAAAAAAAAATAAAAACTACCAAAGAAAAAACAAATAAAGAAAAAAAAATTTCAAAAACAGGCCACACTAAAGTTGACTGATTGATAATAAAAGGAACAATCAAAGAGTTTAAGAATTTACCGTGTAGCTTGTGGCTAACGGGTCGTGTCCACGAGGAGGAATGCGATGGAAGCTTTCCAGTGAATCGTTCAAAACAAGGAATTGCGTTCATTTTTTAATCGAAAAGAGATGGAAAGAAGGAGATGATTAAAAGAGAAAATGCGATTTTGGAGAAGACTTTGGAGAAGGTGAAAATAAACTTTAAAAATTGTTTGGTTGTTTTAGACATAAGAGGAAAAGATCGGGCTCACTAATGTTTAACTCAACTATGTACTTATCTCAAGAAATTTGGGTTGCATCACTTTTATTATGAACCATAAACTTTTAGCTTCTTTTAATGTCCAAGTAAAACAAATAAGATCATCTCATTTAAATTTTAAGTCCTTTTTTTACAAATCATTAAGAAGTGAATATTAAACCATCAAGAGCGAAGAAACAAGCATGGAATAAAAACAGTTCAAAGAGATTTGTGTTTTGAAAAGTACACATTTAAAGTAAAGAAATCCTTATGTGCTTTCAAGAACAAAGTTTTAACTAAGGCACTTTATGCTTCAAAAAATGTTGCTTGTTATGGAATCAGTCAAGAGAGAAGGGATAGAAGAGGTCCATTAGTGAGCCCAGAAGAAAATAAATTAGCTACTCATTACGAAATGAAAACAAACAATAGAATGAAAAGCAAACTTGAACATACTGACTTCAAGTTGAGTTGGTCAAGCGAGTAGAAGCTCCTTTGATTGTCACTTCAAAGACGAATTACACACTCAATTCCACTTTCTCTCTGGTGTTTGCACTGAGCTACAAATTATAAATCAAAAATACAACTTCTATACTATCTAACAAAGAGCCTAAATCCCTAAAGAATAAATAAAAATTCTAATCCTAGTCTTCGCTACATTTTTCTTTGCTGAAAACCAGTATTTATAGGCAAAAACCTAAAGGATAGGATCCCAGGAAGATTGGGGAGCAAACGCTCTCCAACAACCTCCACTTGGCCGCGAAAACGCGCCTTGGGCTGCGTTTCGTGGCCCTGGTGTGGACATGTGGCCACACCCAGTTGGGGGAGAACTCTGCTTTGGTGATTTGCCCGTATCTTCTGCTGGTTTTCTTATTTCTGCTCCAAATGTTGACGAAACAGCCTTTGATTGTATGGTTTCAACCGCTCGATTCAGGGAGGATTCTTCTCAACCTCTTAATATGCCAAGATTTAGCCCTGATTTCTTCATTTTAAATTTATTCTGAATTAATTCAGAATTTGGTAGGCTTTTGGGCTTGTTTCTCTTTTCTTTCTTTAAGCACTTGGGCCTACATTTAGCAAAGAAAAAGAAAACTTATTAATAGGATTATTAGCTAAAAAGCATGGTAAGGTGATAATGTAAATGCAACATATGGACTAATCACACCCCACACTTATCTTTGCTCGCCCTCGAGAAAAACATTAGATAATTCTAATCAATTATTAGACCATTTCGCAGGTCACTCGATTGCACTGAGCATGTGCAACAAGCCGTTAAACCTCTAGGTTACCCTAGAGGACGAGTTTTGTCTCGTGAGGGTTTTCATGGATTGCACCACAAAAATCCATAAAGAAAAAGAAAAAAGTAGTATTTTCGAAAAGCATTTTTAAAGGAGAAAATATTTGAAGTATATTGTAAGGCTTTAAGTAATCTATAAGTTATAGGAATATCAAATTTTTCATTCCTAAACTTAGTTTTCTATTCAAAAACATGTCATCAATTAAAGTAAGGTGTCAAATTGTACTCTCATCTAGTCAATTAATTTACCCTGAGTCGTATGCACCATCGTGACTGTGAAGTTGACTAAGGGTTCTTAACATTAACTCCTATGCCTTATATTTATTTTGTAGATTTTATTCCTCAATTTCATTAGGCTTTCTAATCTGCCCATGTAACGAGCATTCAGTCGGGACACCCAAACCGGACAGTTTTAGGGACCAGGTGAGAAAACACTACTAGGACTTAAACACCGAGCAGATAAGACCACGAAACCAAGGTTTTTATTATACGATGTACCCCTTTTAGGCGTGAATACTTATGCTTTATGAGGCATAAATACCTAGCTTAATCAGAGGATTTATATACACCTTTTTTTTTT